>CAUYQV010134911.1:0-102663 GCA_963574575.1 Galagoides demidoff | reverse complement strand
GCACAGTCTGGTTGGATGCATAAATGTTAATAATTGAAATCTCATCATGTTGAGTGTTACCCTTAACAAATATGAAGTGACCATCCTTATCTTTCCTTACTTTTGTTGGTTTAAAGCCTATTGTATCTGCGAATAAAATTGCAACATCTGCTTTTTTCTGATTTCCATTTGCCTGAATTATAAATGACCATCCCTTTACCCTGAGTCTATATTTATCTTTTAAGGTAAGATGAGATTCTTGTATGCAGCAGATACTTGGCCTGAGTTTTTTATATCCAGTCAGCCAACTTGTGCCTTGTGCCTCCTTTAGAGGACAATTTAAGCCAGTCACATTAATTGAGAACATTGATAAGACTGGTAGTATTTTGAATATCGAGTTTTTCAAAAGTCCAGTGGACACTTTTAATCCTATCACCACTGTTGAAGTTGGAATTTGATCAAAAGTTTCTGAGTGAGTTTACTTTGGTGGAACGGCATTGTGCTTGTCATTGTGGAGGATGGGTCTGAGAATATCTTGAAGAACTGGTTTAGTTATGGCAAATTTCTTCAACATGTGAATGTCATTAAAATATTTAATTTCTCCATCATAAATGAAACTCAGTCTAGCTGGATACAGGATCCTGGGTTGAAAGTTATTTTGTTTTAGAAAATCAAAGGTCAGTGACCATCCTCTTCTAGCATGAAAAGCTTCAGGTGAGAGATCTGCAGTCATTCTAATATTCTTCCCCTTGTAGGTTATCATTTTCTTATGTCTGGCTGCTTGCAGAATTTTCTCCTTTATACTAACCTTGGCAAAGTTAATTATAGTGTGTCTGGGAGACACTTTATTTGGATTGAGTTGTGCTGCTGTTCAGAAACTGCTATCTCAATTTCAGAATCTCTTGCCATGTTTGGGATGTTCTCCTCAATTAGTTCTTGATGTAGAGAATCTGAGCCTTTCAAAACAACCTCATCGCCTTCAGGAATTCCTATTAGGTGATTATTAGTTTTTTTGGAATTATCCCTCAGCTCTCTGAGTGAATGATCCATTTTTGCTCTCTACTTCTCTTCCTCTTTGAGCATTTGGGAGTGTTCAAAAGCTTTGTCTTCAATGTCAGAAATCCCTTCTTCCACCTCCTCCCTTCTGTTACTGAGGGATTCTACTGTATTTCTCATATCTTGGATGACTGAAAATTCTTTCCTCAGTGTGTCAAAATCTTTGGTGGTTTTTGTCTTTGTATTCATTGAGTTCTTGAGACAACTTTTAAATTATTCCTAGAATTTCTAATTCCAACTTACTTCCATTCTGTGAATCTTATATGCCATCCAAATTCTAAACTCGATTTCTGACATCTCAGCCATTTGTTTATAAATAGGATCTTCTGGTGTGTCTGATTTGTCACTCTTTGGGGGAGTTGATTTACTCTGATTATGTTTCCAGAGTATTTCCACTGATTCTCCCCCACTAAAAATTCTGTTATTAATTTTCCCCAATAATACTACTGATTATTTTTCACTGTTTGGCTAGATGAGCAGGTAAGGTGAAATTGGATTTGGGGTGCCTGGTGTAGTGGTTAACCAGCCCTTTGCCCAATAGCTGGTTCTGGTGACTATTGCTTTTCCCCTCCAGCTTTGCAAAGGACCTGTACAGTACTATAGTCTGAGATAATGGGGACCTGCTTGGTGTGGTGGGGCTAGGTGTCTCTGTCTTATACTTAGCCGGTCTCTTTCCAATTCTAGTGAATCAATAACTCTGTTTGATGTCTCAGCTGTGGAAAAATACAAGCAACTAAGACACCCCATCTCCTACAGGCAACAACTGGAAAAGAAAATCAAACCTTCATACAACATAACCATGATACCACCTAAGATGGTCCTTGGACGATTGGACCAGGTCAAGTGTTCCAAATCAATTGTCCTAGTCAGCACCAAGTTTCAGATGGGAGAGTTCAAAATGTCTCCAGCAACAGATAGTATGGGTCTGCTGGAAGCTCAGGTATGGCACACTCTGGTGCTCGGTGGAGTCAGAAAGGCCCACCCAGCAAATGAGTTAGTCCAGGGAGGTTGATGCCTCCTTCCCCACCTTGCTCCTCTGTAACACCCAGTCACCCCACAGGGCTATGGCCCAGTTCCCTCCAATGAGCAGATGTGTCAGGGGTTTGCACCTGCCTGAGTCACAGGGAGATCTTCTTGGCCAGACTGCCACACTCTGCCACCAGCTGGCAGAGGGAGCTGAAGCCTGACTACCTCAGGTGCTTAATGGAAGCTGAGGAGTGTCACTCAGTTCCAGCCTTGCCCCACACTGATTCTCACAGAATTTGTGTTTCTGTCCCAGCTGTATTCCACTGAGGGCCAGGTGCTATTTGAGTTCATAGAAACTGAATCAGCCCAGCCCTGTGCTGCTGCTGCTGTGCCAATTCTCACAGAGCTGGTGTCTATGTCTCCACTGCACTCTACGTTGGGGCAGGCTTGGTTATAGCTCACAAAAGGCTCTCAGTTCCTGCCCCTCCCTGAGCCAATGCTGCTGCCACACCTGCTTTTGTCCCATCTATGTATGCTCCACTGGGGCCTGGGTGCATCTTGGGCTTACAAAAAGCAGCAATTGTGACTCAGTCCCACCCTGGGAGTATGCTGCCTCTGCACATAAAATATGTGTATTCTAGTCTCTGTCCTGCTGCTCCCCACCCAGGCAGGTACCACCTCAGGCATACCCTTTGCTCAAGGGGCCTGCATTTCTGTTGCTGCCACCAGAGTAGAGGCCCGGCTCCCTCTGGTTCCTAAGAGAGACGAGAAGTGTTTCTCCAAAATATCACCATGGGTGTGAGCCCTACTGTTTCCACTGCTGCTGCTGCTGCACTGTGCTACAGGGCACCGTTTCTCCCTCTCCTGTATGGCTTCCTTGCACCACAGTTCCCACTTTACACCCATGCCGCTGATTCAGCACAGACTTGTAACAGCCCACGCCTTGTCATACCTCTTGAGAAAATGCCCAAGAGTCTGGACATTGTGGGGGACAGGCTTCTAGACTTCAGGGTGAGAGTGGAGGGGAGTGCTGGGAGTTTAGAATTGCAGGTAGAGTATATGTTCAGTTCAGTATTACACCTGGCGGGAGAGTGCCATGGCACACTAGTGGATCCTCTCAGGGAAGGAGATCTAGCTTTTAGCAGCTCTCTCCCATGGAATAGAAAAAGAAGAGATCTGAACTCTGCTCACTTCTTTGCAGAAAATACACTGTGAGCTGTTCTCATGGGGGAGGGGATTCCTGTCTGCTTGGCGATGATTTTTTTGTTTGTTTCCTTGGAGTTGTAGCTGCCTCAGCAAGGGTGATGTGTGTTCTTCAATCTTCTCTCTTGGCTCAGCTCCAAACCATTAGCTTACTTGATAAACTTCTGTCCTTTAACTCTCCTTCTGGACAGAAGCCTCTGTGGAAAGCTGGCTCCAGTCAGCCATTTTGCCTCCTCTCCCTTGACTGTTTTTAATAAGAACTGAATCTCCCAGTTTCTCTCTCTCACTGCTCAATATGCACACAACACAGAGCACATCCCTGCTCAGTACATCTCTGCTGATTGTTCAACTGATTTCATCCTTCAAATTCCTATGGGTTAATTATCCTTTTCTCCTTAAAGAGAATTGAGCAGCCATCACAATCCCCCCCTTAACAACCACAGGGGTGATTTACCCTTTGGGCACACTGTGCAAAACAACTTTTGTTCCGCCTTTTTAAGAATATCACTGTGGGGACATAAAAAAATCCAGTGCACAGGTCTCCAGTGTGCCATATACAATTTTTAAGCATATTTCTTATAAAGAGAAAGAAAAGATCACCAACCATTTTCTCAAGCAGCCTTTCTTATATAATGATCTTTTCTTTAATATTTAAAACTTTTAGTCATCTTGTAGAGGAAAGAAAAATGTCATTTGTTCAAAGTAAGTCTTTTTCCTCCCACCATGAACAGAGCCTTGTGTTGAACCCTGTCAACCTAACATGACAGAATAGGACATATTCTCTAATTATGTTACTAGTGTTTACTTCATGATGTTTACTTCATATCAAATTCAGGAAGATCTGAGCTTTTTGCTGGAGAAAGGAACATGTCAGGGACAGAAATTGGGACAGCTGGGCATCTGGGAGAATGAGCACGTGCAGTGCTGCTGAAGGAGAAAATCCAGTACAATCATTATTGGTGGTTAAAAAACAATTAGGATGGAGCCCAATTCTCTCAAGTAAAAAGGGACTTTTGGGACACCAGAACCTCCGATTTCAGGGGAGACATGCTGGTTGTGGTCATCACTGTATTAAGGGGGACCAAGCCATTCTCAGGTGACAATTGAGAACCCAAATCTAGACAGGGCAACCTGCACTGCCTGTCCCCTGCAAAATACACACTCGCCTGTCCAGAAGTGCTGTTTAAAACCAAGGAAAACAGAACTTCCTTCCACAGCTTAGAAGGAAATCTACCTTGGAGCCATCTGATGCCCAGGCACGTGCTGAAAAGCCTCCCCCGTGCTGAGAGGGGCATGTTCCCAAGGCTGTGCACACAGATGAACACTAATCTTCTGTAATCCCATTCAGGAGACATCACCTTGTCAAGAAGACAGTTAATCCACACAATATTTCAATTTAAATTTCTCTTCTCCTCAGAAATTTTCTACTGAAAAAATGTTTGTGATTATTTTTCCTTTCTAAAGTAAGATAATTGATGATTTCCTTCAATTCTATTCCCTGGTACCATCTTTTATTAGTTCACCAAAGTTTCTCCCTCCATAACAGTATTTACTGTTTCCTACATAGGTAGAGATTATGTTCCGTTTCTGAGCACTGTTTCCGTGAGCCTTGGAGAGAGAAGTGGGCACGAAGCACACAGCTCAGCCTGCACCTACATACTCAGCCTACATCTGTGTGCTCTCTGAGCTTCTGGACACATGTTTTCTGCATGTGAGTTGCAGGAGGGTGCACGTGCCCCAGCTAAGTCCAGGCCACACGCACAGAAAAAACAGCAACACTAGCAACAGATGGCTTTTAACTCATTAGAGAATGTTATAAGTAACTTGAGGATAATTAGAAAATCTTTACAGTAGCAAGAATAGCAAATATTTATGTCTTATTCACTCTGCACAGATCTGAGGAACACTGCACGGATCTGAGAACTGAGCACAGAGCACCTAGCGGAAGAGACACTGAACGTCCTGGTGCAAGGACCTTACAGCCTAACTGAAAACGTGGGGCAATAGGAAGGGAAGAGCAGACACACAGTTAACTAACTGGAAAAGGCTACAAAAGAAACCAAGAGGAAGCAATGAAAGACAGTGCCTTGCTCCTGGGGTCCGACTTCCCCATCGGAGTCTTGGCTTGGCCACTGCTCTCTGCCTTGGTGAAGCAGGGTTGATGATGGGATTGATGGGATATTTGGAATGATCCAATTCGCCTCAGTCCGGAGGAGTGAGCATGTGTAGACATATGGCACCTGCTCTCTCTCAAAGCACCTGGAAGGGACATAGGGACCTGGGTGCCCACACTGGCACCTGGGCGCTGTCAGGACTCTTCTGTGACTACGTCTACTAGGCTGGTTTTGGAAAGGTATCTTTTTTATTAAGTCATAAATACATAAATCATATATACATTAATGCATTTATGGGGTACAATGTGCTGATTTTATATACAATTTGGAATGCTTACATCAAACTGGTTAACATAGCCTTTACCTCACTTACTTAATTATTGTGCTAAGACATTTATACTCTACACTGAATAGATTTGACATGTACCCTTGCAATATGTACCATAGGTGTTGTCCCACGGTTTACCCTCCCTCCATCAATACACCTCCTCCCATCCTATCCCCCTTCTCTTCCCTCATTCATCCTGGGCTATAGTTGTGTTTTACCTTTCATATGAAAGTGTGGGTGATTATAAATTGTTTTTTGCCAAGTCATGAAAGAAGCCCAAGTGCCCATCAACCCATGAATGGATTAATAAATTGTGGAAAGGAGTTTTTGAGTAGCAATGTTTAGAATAAGACTCAAAAGAACAAAAGCAGCTAGTTGGGGGAAAGGCCTGGTGTGGACTGAGGTGGGAGGAGGGAACCTGGGGTAAGACAGTGCTGGACCTGGGGCCACCCATGGCTGCAGTGGGACACTGGATAGGCAGCTCAGAATGACACACAGAGGCCTGGCCAGATCTCTGTGTCCTGGAGCAAAGGCTGTGAGGTGGGCAGTTATGAGGTCACCAATGCACTGTGGGCAGGGGCTGGCAGACCAGACAAGTATGGAGGCCCATTCCAGGGCACAGCCCTACACACCCACCTCCTAGACCAGGGGTCCTCTAACTTTCTAAACAGGGGGCCAGTTCACTGTCCCTTAGACTGCTGGAGGGCCAGACTGTGGGCCCCAGGACAAGTTGGCTGCTTAGCAGGACAGGCAGCAGCAGCAAAAACACCACCCAGCAGGCCAGATAAATGTCCTAGGCGGGCTGCATGTGGCCCATGGGCCGTAGTTTGAGGACGCCTGTCCTAGACAGTGTGATTCCCAAGACTGGTTCAGGAGCCCCAGTCCTGAACCTGCAGGGAACAGGACCAGGAAGTGCCCCATAAAAACTTTCTGGTCACAAATTCTAATAGGACAAAGTTCCAAATCTATTAGGGAAGACATGATCCCCACACCACTTAAATTGGATCCTAACACAGAGGAAGAGGAAATGCAGGACCAGCTTCCTTCTGCTACCAGCATCTGAGAAGGGGGTCAGGAAAGCTGCGTGTCAACCTCACTGATAGAGATGGAAGCCTCTAACTAAAATATAAGTTATGTGAGAGCCAGGCCAGCCCCATGCTACCGCTTAATTATAGAACTTCCCCATTCTACCCCCACCATTTTAGGACCCCGCCGCCATCTTAGTTCAGCTTCCCCTAAAACCAGGCTTTTCCCTGAAATCAAGCATCCTAACCAGCCAATCAGAAGGGCACCCCACCCTATTGCTTCATATCACCCTAGACCCCCACCCCTTGCCCCTCGTGCCCGGTTACCCCACACCCCTCTTGCTCCATACCACCCCAAACCCCCACCCTCACCCCTCTTGCCCCATACCCTCTTGCCTCAGTGTACCCCACACCCCTCTTGCCCCATACCCTCTTGCCTCAATGTACCCCATGCCCCTAGACCCCCACCTCACATCCCTCGTGATTAGTTAAGAAATACCCCTATGCCAATCAAGAGCCTCCCCGTACTTCCTCATACCCCAACCACCAATCACCCCAACTTCCCCATGCGCCGACCACCAATGAAAATTGTACCCCACCCTTCTTGCTTTCTGTACCCTATAAAACTTGCCGGATCCTGGGTTCGGGGCTCTCTCTCTTGGGAGAGTCCTGGCCTGGGCTTGAAATAAAGCTCACCTCTTGCTTCTTACATTGTTGTGTGCCTTGGACTGTTTGCTGGGGGCTTCTTGGGGGAATTTTCGGGCACAACAGTTACATAAACTCAGCAATGCAACATTAATAATGAGGCAAATTGCGGAGTTTACTCTGGGATATTAAAGGTGCTATAATATTGGAAAAACAATATTTATTTTTCCAAGTTAATAGGGATATACTGGATTATCATCGCAACACATAACGGAAAGCCATTTGACAAAATTTAAATTTCAGAACTTCATTAAAACTTTTAGTAAAATCAATGCGGACCTCCTAAACTACATAAGCGATCTATTATAAACCAATGCAGATCATTAGGCTGAATGCTGATAGGCAGATATGATCCCCTGACACCAACAGGCAAGACAGTGAAGGTGACATCCACAAAATAGCTCATTCCACTCCATAAACAAAAAGGAAACAATGTCATTACTTCCAGATGGTATGATTTTGCTTTTTTTTTTTTAGGAAAACCAGGAGATCATCAAGAAAATGAATGGTTTATTTAAGTGCTGGACACTCACCAGTCAGTAACTTTACAAATTCTCACCATGAAACAAACTAGGGTATTAATTTAAAAATCCTTATCAGAAAAGCAACAATGGTGTATAATACATAGAATAGAACTAAGAAAAAATGTTTAAGGCCTATATGAAGAATGCTAAGGTTTTTCAATGTTTATTAATGAGGATTTTGTATAAACCAACAGATGTAATGTCTTTTGAGAGGAAGAGTTAATCATTATACGTGTGGCCATTCCAGTTCAGAGCCAAGGATGTCAGAATCTTGATCCAATCAAAATTCCAACACAGGAGGAAGGAGGTCTTGACAAAATGGTGCTGGGAAAATGTCAATGTAAAAAAGTTTCTTAAGCACACCAAGTATGACATCATTTGCTGGCAATAGTCCCTCAAAACCCAGATCTAAGGCACTTCCTCCAGGCAGCCTTCCTGGATGACCACTTCTAGATGACCACTTCTGCATCCTTACTCCACATCTCGGTTGGTTTACACATCTCTCTCTCAACTATACTGCAGAGCCCTGGACACAGAAATTCCATCTATGTCATCTCTGTATGAACAGTATTCTGTGGGTCAAAAATATCTAGTACACTGTAACTAGACACTAACTAATTTCTATCAAATAAATGACTTTTTAAAACTTAAAGGATGGCATTATCTGCTTTCAAGTTCGGAATATGCCTGTTAATGCTCCACAGGTATCAGCAGGGAGGAAAGAGTATGTCTCTACCTGTGAAGACAGAGCAGGGCTGGAGCATCAAGATGGGGACTGAATGCCCCTGGCTGCCAGAGGGGCGGGGGGGATCAGCAAATTCTGCTAACTTCCCTCTTTCGCCCCTAGGTTGCCCCAGGCTGACTTCTTTGTACTATTCTGAAAAACAGTATCCCTTGCAAGGTGGTCCAGGAGGAGGGGACATAGCTCAATACCATGCCAGAAAATCTCTCAGGGGCATGTCCCACAGATGTGACTATGTCACTGTGATATGAAGGACGCTGTAGAGTTTAGCCTCAGGGCGCGGACTCCCCCCTGCTGGGGCTCTACAGCTCGCTGGCATGGAAATTCTGTGCTTCTCCTTCCACTCTGCCTCTGGGATTCCTCCAAAATGAAACTCCCCCGACACCATCCCTGCTCCCAGCCCCCTCTCACTAACTCTATGGGGTCCTGTTGCCTTGGGACCCTCAGCCCAGAGCCCAGGGATCCTTGTTCCAGGCTTTCACCAGGAATCCAGGAGCCGTAAGATAGGTGGGTGTGACTGTGGACACCTCAAGCCATCAAGTCAAAACAACTGCTCAGGACTGAGACACAGGCCCTTCAATGCAGGTAGCTGGGTAGATGGTGGATATCATTATAAACACGGGCTTTCGAGATTGTGGAACAGACATAATATTTAAGTCATCGAAAATACAGAAATTTTTCTGAAGTGAAAGTAGTCAAACACTCCTGGTGACCCCTCTGTCCTTGTTGGGGAGGGAAGTGGGCTGGAGAGAGGGTTGGGTCCCACACAGGAGGCTCCTACTGACCACAAGTCCCATTGTCATCTCGGGGAAATGTGGCTACTTCGATGAAAGAAAGGAGAAAGGCTGTAAAAGTTGTGCAAAATAAGCACATTTAGTATCCAATTCTTGGAAAAACATTTTTAAATGTTTTGGTGTGATTTTAAAAATATTCACATTAATTATAACAAATTCAGATGTCACACAGGTGCTTAAAACTGGCCCCTCAGCCCCTGCATGACACCTGGTATGTGCCTGGGCCACGCACCTCCTGGCAGGGAAAGGACCCACCCCGCTGTGCAGGGTGGACGTGCATGTGGCCTGCCCACCCGTGCGGTAGCCCCAAGCTGCTCTCCTCAAGGAGAGACTGTGACATATCTCAGAGTTGCCCCCACCTGGAGGAGAGGCCACTGTATTTTTTCTTTCCATCTTTCCCCATCAAAACACAATCACTGGCATATTTGGCTCATGGCAACATGAGCAGGAAGAACATGTCTTTAGAGATGTGTCCTACACCAGGTGGGGACAGTGGACACACAAGGTGCTGTCAGTTTGGGCCAGGCTCATGTGGTACCCTGAGTGAGCCCTGCCCTGACCCTGCCAGAGCCCGCCACGCCACGCCCACTGCAACCCTGTTCAGTAGGCTCTGGGCCTGCCACAAGCCTGTAGCTGGGATGGGGGCAGGGGCCCTGCAATCACAGCCTTAGCTACACGTTGGAGTGCAGGAAGTAGTCAGCTGCCCAGAGAGGACAAGTGTCCCCTAGACATGAGAAGCAAACTGGGTTGAAGCACAGGATTCTGAGAGTAACTCAGTGTCCTAGGAACAAGAAGCGGTTGTGTGTGTTACAAAATGGAAAGAAGAGAAGATGATGCCAGATGAGCGAGGCTCCCGGGGATTTCCCAGCCAGTCCCAAGGGGCAGGTGTTGGGCAGCCTCCTCCCAGGTTCATCACGCAGGGTCTGTGCACACACATCGCTCAGGGACAGAGGCCCTGGGCACTACTGAGGTCATGTGAAGGGCACAGGCCACCGTGCTTTATCAGCAAGGACACCCAGCACCTGGCTGCAGGGAGGTCACACACAAAGCGTCCTGCCCATCCTGCCAGCACCCACAGACCCTGCACGGGCCCGGCGGAACCAGGCTGCTCTGCTGCACACTAAAACTGAGGCTGGGTCTGTGCAGGGAACTTCTTACAATCCTGGGCTAGAAGCTGTAGAAATCTCAGTTAAAGCACAGAACTCTTTCCATTGTAATAGACACGTTTGATTTTAACTTGGTCCCCACTTGAACCTGAGGGTTTTCTCAACAAAGCTACCTTCAAGGATTCTTAAGCTTGCCTTGAACAAGCACTGCAGGGAATCTCATCCATCCCCTTCTCCCTCCAGAGCCAAGTTGGAAAGTTTCCCTAACACTGCTGTGCTTTGGCCTTTCCTCTGGTGGGTGTGCCATTTTTGAGTCTCCTGACACACCATTTCTGTTCTTTGTGCCCTGCCTCTGTGTGGCTGTGCTATTGCCTTTGTGCTGAGCTCACAGGGTGTGGCTGCCACCCAGATGGTGCTATCTATCTGTTAACACACTGCGGTTTCCCAACCCTCATGAAGACACCATGTTCCTCTGGATGAACGTTGCCCCAAGGGGACCCTCAGAGACATGTCCCCAAAGGCACAGATGTCATTCAGGAAATAAAGACATTAAATTACCTTGACTGTGGGCCAGAATTAAAATAAGTGTTGAAATATCATTCAGACATTAATCTGAGTAGCACAGATGACAGGTTCCCTCTCAGGTCAGTGGCCTGTAGAGGGGTAAGTGGAGGCAGCCGGGAAGCTGTGGATGAGAAGGGAGACTTGGGGGGACCCTGGCAAGGTCTGGTCTTGACGTCTGATGTGCCACCACATTTCCTGCCAGCAACCCTCCTCCCTATGGGAATCTACTTGCTGTACCCACTTAAGTCTGCACCCAAATGTCATCCATGCTGAGCAGTGGCTGGGGCGACCTCCACCAGCACCCGCTTGCTCCCACATGACCAACACATCACCAGCTGTCCATCCATAAAGACAGAGGAGGTGTGATGGAGGGGGGCATGGGGACAGAGCAGGGGTGTGCGGGGCCTCATCTCAGAAACAGACACTATTTGTAGTATAAAAAGGAATTTGTCTGGTTTTGGTCTTCAATCCCTGGCATCAACTTAAAGTCTTAGACCAGGTGCTACCAAGTATCCTGGAAGTGGCTTTGCCTCTTAGGTCACAGAGTCCAGAGACTGGGTTATGCCCTTGTGCAGCCATAGGCAGCCCACCTGCGACACTGGAGCCATAGAGCTTTGTCTTACAAAGCTGTGTACACAGTGCTCCTTGGAGTATTATTTACAGTGTTGAGAATCAGGAACTACCACATGTCTGGTAATAATCTAAATGTCAAATACTGAGGGATTCATTAAACAAAGAAAACAAAAACAAGAGATGGCCCTTTGACGGCCATGGTGGGAGATGCACAGTGAGTGCTCAGGACACACTGGCGCCATCGCACGCGAGTCTGGTTTCAACTGCGTAACAATAAGAAATTCAGGGCATCCAGATAAACTGACAAACTCACAAGAGTGTGGTAGGCGGGATCCTCTGAATGGCTGCTCACTACTCCCTCACCTGGGTTCTGGGTTGTAGGTCACTGCTCTACTGTGGGCCCTGTAGCTTCAGATGTGGAATATGCAGCTAAGCTATTTCTTTATATCCCTACACTGCTCTTGTTTGACTAACTCAAATAAACATAGTGCCACTGGTTTAAGGGTTTGGGGAGGTTGTTTGTGTTTTGCTTTATAATGGAACTCGCATAAAAGGTGACTTTCTAAATTACCCTCCAAAGCCTTTCCTTCAACTTTGAGCTCTTGGAGAGCACCATGTCTTCAGGGAGCCCCACTTTAAGGTTTATCCCCTGATAATCCCACTGAGTGACATGTGGCCCCTGCCCGTTACCTCAGAGAACTCTGGTGTGCACACACATGAGGCTCCCCCTTCCACACTGGCAGGATGTACATTTGCTTGGTGCACTGACAACAAGGGAGAACGGGGTGTGGTAAGAAATGGAAGCAGACCTGCCATGCAAAGGAGCAGCTGGAGCCATCTGCAGCCCATCACTCCTCTCAAGACTCACATTCAGGAACAGGGGAGTACGGAGAGACTTAAGGTGTGGGGAATGTGATATCAGACGAGCCCTGAGTTCTGAGAACTAGCAACTCACGTCTGCCAGCTGTCCAAGGAGATGGTACAGTCACCGTTTTTAAAAGAGTCAGTGATTTTTTAACAACAAATATTAATCAATATGCAAAATTCAGCCTTGGTTTCCAAATATCACCTCTTTCCCTCTCTGAGTCAGGCTCATAACCCCGGTCAGGTGTCCAGCTAAGGCACTGGGGTCACTGCTTCACTTCTGACCCCCAAACCGATCATAGCTCCCTCAGCAGATGGGGTGAAGTCCTAGAGGTGAGAAGACAATCCCTCTGTGAGCTGTGAGCCTGCCCCACCAGGCTGAGGACGAGTCCCGGAGATCACAGGGGCCTGCAGAGCTTGGTTCAGCTCCCTAGGGGCTGGGAGGCTTTAGTCAGAAGAAAGAATCGCTTTGTCATGTTCACAGACTCCCAGCCAGAGTGACTCCTGTGCATTAAAGGGTTGACTTTCACACTCAGCAGCACTGCTGATATTTCACTTAACTGTTTAACTTTTCCTTTCTACTGCTCTCCACCAGAGGAGAGCCAAGGGTGGAGGTGAAATGTGAAAGTAAAAGCCGACTGAGCAAACACCACCCGCTGCGTTTGCTCTGAGCGGGACAAGGTGGCAGTCTGGCTCTCACCTGCAGGGAGGCAGGTGCCCCAGCCCTGGGCAGTGATCTGGGGGCAGAGCTCTTGGACAGCTGGTTTCCTAGGCCCAGTGGCAACTCGGCAATGCTGACTCACAACCCTTTCACCATCTGAACCCCCTCCAGAATGGAAAACACACTTTCATGAGACCACAGCACAGGACTCAGAATCTCCACAAAACTATAAAGAATCCAGACATTTACTCCTCACTCTACAGCTTGTGAGCAGCCCCTCAAGCCCTGATAGGGTGAGAACAGGGCCACTGGAGCTAGAACTGTGGTTTCTAAGTTTTGAAAATTAGATAGAATCAAAAGATAATGAGAAAGGGGGATAATAACATAAAACATTTATAAAATCTGTATATTCAGTCCTTGGATATATCAATTAGCAGCATTCTTTACTCGCAGAAAAACTGGGAGAGAGAGAACCCTAATGTAAGTAAGCACGAGTGGCTTCAGTTTTAGACCAGATAATTTCTCTTAAAACCAAAAGGCTACCCTTAAAATGAAAAGTACTGTAAATGAAAAATAAGGTGAAATAAGCCAACCACAGAGAGGCAAACATCGCATGTTTTCTTTCAAATTTGGTAGCAGAACAGTGCCTCTCACAAAGCCAGACAGTAGATGGATGGAAACCAGAGGCCAGGAAGGGGGCGGGTCGAAGGGAAAACAGAATATAAATATAAAAGCATAATGTTGATAACTTAGTTGGTTTATATTAGCAAGAACATTGTCTTTATTTTGCAAACTCAACCATGATGATTTAAAAAATAAAAACTAAGGAAATGGAAAATATATGATTGGCAAAAAATAGTAAAGAAACGTGTCCAGAACTTTTCTGATAAACTTGCTGTCCCCACCCATGCAACTCAGCTCTAGAACACAGACGGCAGCAGCTCCTGGCGTGTCACCACAGCAGCCCTGGCCTGGTCTCAGTCCTGGCCACACTACCCGTGAGCTGGGTGAAGGGGGAGGTCCAACAAGCACTCGAGCACCTAGAGCCATGTGTAGGCACACTTGGCAGCTTTACTGTGACAATTAGATAAGCATGTGTATGTACACCATACACATGTACAACACACTATGCCCACATGCTTACATCTACACTTACACGTATGTGGGGACATGTGCACAGCTGCTATGGACACATCCAGGTGTCTGCACTGCAGAGATTCCCGATAACAGGCCTCCCCGTCAAGGCCCCTTTCACCCATCTTTCTCCAGCTATTCATGATTTATAACTTAAAAAGAGACTTTAGTTCCCTGGTAACAACCATCAAACAATGAATATAAAACACATCAGATCCCCCCAGCAACCAGGAAGGTCAGCATGCCCTCCCCGTGTCCAGGGAGGGGACAGGCTCACTATCCACAGCAGGTTAGGGTGGCCCAGCCTAGACTCCAAAATCTGCATGTCTGGCCTCCAGTGCTGTGCTCCCCAAACCCAGCTCTTCAACTCTCCACGACAAAGCTCAGATCGGGATGGAGCTGGGTCTGCAGGCTCCGTACCCCACCCCACACAGCCCTCAAGTGCAGCCCTGGCCAACAGCTCTTCCTTACTGTCCAACACCTGCCAGTTCTCTCCACTTCCTGAAAGTAGGTGGGCAAGGTTTTGAGGAAATCTGACCCTGCTACGGGCCAGAGGCCCCGAAGCAAAGCTGAGACTGATTTTGTCACAAGTTAGCCATCTCTTTGAAGTATCTTTCTGAAAATATTTCCTTTTCTAAAGAAAAAAGAGCTGTATAAATTACTATTATTTAGTGTCCGATCATATACCTCCACCAAATCTTGAATTCTATTAAATTAAGACAGTTTATACAGTGGCCTGGCATATATATGTAGACTTGATTTTTATCCTACAGCACAGTGAAGCGCTGTGACAGGGACTGTGTTACAACATGGTTTGACTCACATGCAGGGTCAAGGTTTCAACATAGGGATTTATTCAAGAAATACAGAAATTGATTAATTAATTGCATTTATCAAGATAATTCGCTCTGGAAATATTGATGGAACACCTAATATTTGCCATGTGCCAGGTGTGGAGCCAGGGGCTCCATACAATGATGAAGAACAGAGCTGCTCCCTGCCTTTTTAGAATTTAAAAGTTAGGGAAGAAACAAGTAAGCAAGGCCAAAAATAAAGCATGATGAGAAAAGAGCCAGGCAATGATGATGGTGAACTCTGGGTGAGCTCCACATGTCAGGGGCAGAAGGAATCTCCTTGGGGTGGATAGGGGGACCCTTGAATGGCAGGATGGAGGAAGAGGAGCAGAGCAGAGACAGGGCAGGATGTTTGGGAGAGGGACGCAGTGTGGGAAGGCTAAGGTAGGAAGAGCCTGCCATGCCTTGGGGACTGGAGAGGCCAGTGACCATCAGCTAGACCACAGGTGGTGGAGGCAGGGTGGGGCAGGGTGAGTTCTGTGATGTGCATGGGACCCTGATGGTGCTAGGGAAGCCAGGAGAAGGTCTGGAGATGAACCGCTCAGACTGAGCCCAGCCTCACACAGCGACATGGCCATGGTGTGGGCCAGAGAAGCTGAACCACAAGGTTGTATGTGATATGTGTGGCATCCAACAGTATCGTCCCTTCAAACTCTTCTGTGGTTCATCAAGATGCCCAAGTTAACATCTCTTTGCACATGTAGGGGGTTAGAGGATACCCACATTGAGATGGTTGACTAAACTTCTTGCTCAATTTGCTGGTGAAATCTCCAGGGACAACCTTCATTTCTTGAAGGGAAATGATGAATTTTACCCAAGATTTCTTTTATCCTCACTCGGGTCACATAAAACCCTCCTCATAATTCCAAGAGTTTTAAGTCGGGACCCAGCCACATCTCCTCTCCCAATCACATGTAGAAATGTTCAAATTCAAATGCCACTGCCACCTGGCATCAACACACACCCTCCCCTCCAGGCCTTTCAACCTGAGGCCAGAACAGGTACAGGCAGCCAGTGGTGTCTGTTCTTGGGGATTTTGCTAGAACAGACTCTGCCAGGCACTTGGGTGTTAGTCTAGTGCCAAGAGGGGGTCCTCCTTTTACTGCTGTGAATGCCCTTCCCAAGCCTTCTGGGCCCATGACTTTGCAGGTTTCAGGCCCCTTCCAGGAAGACTCTGCATTTTTGGATCTACCCTTTCCTCAAACATCCAAGATGGCAAATCCTAGTCCTGACAGTTTTGAGGTGACCTGGTCGTGTTCTGGTTTGGATGCACTTCAATACCAACCATCAAGCCAATGCCTAGCTGATGGCATTTAGTACACGGACTTTTTTAACTCACTCGTTCAAAAAATAAAAATGAATTCCTCTTAAGAGGAATAATAATGTGATAGATTGCAAGGTCTTTCTCCAGGACAATGGACATTAATAAGTGGAAACACTGATTGGGTGCACTTTCCTGATGGACAAGGAGACACAGGAAATCCAACCTCGTTCTGATACCCCGTGGTGCGCTGACAGACCCTAATGACTGCAATTACGGTTTCGTTTAACAAACAAATGACTAGACATTACAATGAAACTGTCACCCCTGCTGCATTAATCTCGCTGGACAACCATTTTCATCCATTCCAGGCAAACACAGCCTTTGTCAGCCCTGGGACCAGATCCAGAGTCTGTGCAGAGGGCCAGCGTTCCAGGCCGTGTGTAATATAGCAGGCTGGTAAATCTAAACTTATCTCTCTTTCCACTCTGCTGCCCCTAAGAATCTCTTATTCTCATTTTTCCTCCCACCACCTCATCCATCTGTCTATACCCTTTCTAGGTTTCCAGGCCGACGTCAAGGAACCCACACTGCAGATGGGAAGGAACTACCTTCAGAGGAGCTCGTGTAATTAGCTGGTTCCTGTGCCCAGGGGTCTGTCCCGCCCATTAGCCCTGGGTTAGGAATGTGCCCCAGTGTGGGCGAGAGGCCCCCTGAAGACATTCAGGTGGTCCACTAGGCACCTGAGAAATTCTGGTTCTTTCTTGGCCCTATACAATTCCTAAAAGAAGAAAGATGTCAAGTCTTTAAGACAGGAGGAAACACTGAGCCTGTTTCTCTGACCCTTTCTCTTGCACCGATGAGGACTCAAAGTTGAGGGTGGGTTGACTCCAGGAGTGGCCAAGCTGGGAACATGGTTGGAGTCTCTGGCCCATCTGGATGCCAAGGCCAGTTCAGCTGATAGAGCCTGGTGGTGGCACCTGCCCGGCCCTCTGGGTAGCTGTGAAGCAGAGAGTGCAGTGATGCCCAGAGCCTCCCACCTGTCCATTGCCTGGGAATGCTGCAAAGGCCTCTGAGCTGCTGACCAGTCAACGGATGCCTCAGGCTTCTCTGTCCATTTACCACTCACAGCAGGCAGCAATACTTGATTTCAGTTTAAAAGGAAAGAAGTTTTACTACATTCAAAGAGTGCTTATTGGACTCCAAGTTTGGTGACTGCACCTAGAGGCTTCATGGAAGGCCTGATGCTAAAACAGATGTCAAAGGCCTTGCTGTTCTTGGGTCTTTATTCCAGACAGGGAGCGCACACTTTGGAGAAGGCTAAGCAGAAGCATGGACCAGGGGGCACTGGGAAGGGAAGGGGAGTAATGTCTGGGGCTTCAGAGTCTGTGACTGGCCTAGGTCTGGTGAAGGCAGGGAGAGATGCTGGTGCCTTTATGGGGCAGCCACAGCATAGGGCATGCAGCCTGGAGGAAGGACACAGAGGTCACCCAGTTCTGCCCACCCTGTGTTAATGGAAGAGAAGGGATCCCCCAGGTAGGATTTGCTGCAACCACGCACTTGCAGAAAGCCCTGGTGTGACAGGTCTAGTTTGACCCCCGTAAGTCCGTCCTAACTTTATTCCATAGTTATGGCAACAAATGGTCCCCAAACAAGCCAAGTGCAGATTTTCTGGCTACTTTTTACAAGGCTTTGTGCCCTTCCAAGTCACAGCAGCAGGCCAGCAGTCAGTGCCCTGAGGTACAGACATGAGTTAAACACACTTCAATCCTGAGGTCTGGAAGGTTGAGGACCGTGCCCTCCCCAGGACACTCAGACAACATCTGCAGCTCACCAGTGCTGGGAAGTGGGTGCTGGCGGCTGGGGGTGGGGGGATTGGCACTGGGAGGAGCCCGGCAGCCTGGCCTGGGGGGACCACACTGTCCCAAACACCAGCCCTGTGGAGCAGGAGCCCAGATGGATGGTTCTGTGATGAATCAGCATCATCAAATGAATGGACACACTGTGAATCATCTCGGAACAACTGCTAGCGACCGTCCTTGAGGAAATAAAATGGAACGCACGGTTTTAACAGGCACCAAAGATAAATTAAGAGCGAGGGGCCACGGGGCTGTGTTCAATGACAAAAGGACAGGTGAGTCCCGGAGCTGGAGGCTGCGACACCACACAGGTCCTCGTACAAAGGCAGGTGCTGAGACCACAGGGCCAGCGCGGTGTCACAGAGGACAGAAGCAGCCCAGCCCCAGGGGAAGCCAGTCCCCGGGCAGCTAGGTGATGAGTGCCCAGCTCCTAGCTCCTTCAGCCGCCATGATAAATCTTTATGTCCCTGTTCTGAGGTCACCTCTCACTGCTCTACACATTTCTGCCAAAATGGAAACTCCCTGGTAATATGTGAACTGACCCCCAACAGGGCCGACAGACACTCTCCTGTGTCCTCAGGCCACACGGTCAAATGTCATGAAGGAAACAGAAGCTGCTCCAACTTTTCTAGGACTCAGTCTCTTCTCTTCACCAGTGATAATACCTCATGGTGAATTCACACGTGCTTTTATCACACAAGAGCTTTGGCACCAAAGTGCCTTAGATACAAATGTTTAGCACAAGTGAGAACCACTCTCTACCAGAAAGTTATTATTATTCACTAAAAGGATGAAGCTGGTTGGTGTGGGGCGGGGTTAAGATCATTTTTCTAAGATCTTACTAATTTTCTGAAGCTTACTGCTGACCCTCCCAGACCACAGCTGGGAGATAACACCCTTGGGGAGACACCTGCCTGGAGTCTCACCTGCCCTCAGTGGAGATGCCCGCCTGGAACCTCACCTGCCCCCAGTGGATACGCCCGCCTGCAGCCTCACCTGCCCCCAGTGGAGATGCCCACCTGCAGCCTCACCTGCCCTCGGTGGAGACGCCCGCCTGTAGCCTCACCTGCCCCCAGTGGAGACGCCCATCTGCAGCCTCACCTACCCCTAGTGGAGACACCGGCCTGCAGCCTCACCTGCCCCCAGTGGAGACACCCGCCTGCAGCCTCACCTGCCCCCAGTGGAGAGGCCCGCCTGTAGCCTCACCTGCCCCTAGTGGAACCCCCATTTGTGTATACATGCATGCACATGCACATACCTGCACAACCCAGGCAGCCCCTCAGTTTTGTGTATATGTGCACGGGGGGACAAGTGGGCCTGGGGGCTTTGTCCACCCCCAGAGTATTCTCTCATCTGTGCCCACTGCCATCCAGCCCGAGGCACTGGTCCCTTCCCTGAACCACGGGGACAAGTCATCTGCCCAGATTTTAGTGCCACCAACCCAGCAGAAATCCCTGGGCTTGTCACAAACTAGACACCTGTAGAAGTCCTTTTCCTCCTCCAAGCACATGCAGCTCCCTGGAAGGGGGAGGAGGGAGCACTAATTAAAATAAATTGGTCCTCTGGCTGCACCACGCCCAGTGGTTAGTACATGTCCACGCACACACATGTGTACACACACACACACACACACACACACACGGCACAGAGAACCACAGGTAACAGGTGCCACCTCCTCTTCAGGACACAGTCTAGGAAATCCTTTGGTGGGGCGGCTGTCCCCACCTGGCCTCTGAGTGACCTGGGCTCCTCCTCCCTGAGGTCTCCTCTCCCAGTCCCATTGTCTCCACCTGCAGCTGGCAGAAGATGGGCATTCCACTCGCACCCCCTTGTAGAGAATGTCACCGGGAACCTGGGAAGTGCAGACAGGGCCCTGTCTGGGTAAACTGTGGCCTGGCCCTTCCTTCTGCAGTGTTTTACGTCCAGAGCATTGTCTTGGTTTGGGTTCCCCTAAGAGAAGAGGCTGAGACAAAGGCTTAGGAACTGGTGGTTTATTTGGGAGGAGAGGAGGGAAGATGTGGGGTCCACATAAGCGTCCGTTGGCAGACAGGTAACAGATGTAGTCCACACACAAGGCAGAATACCAGTCAGCCTTGAAAAGAAAGTCCTGTCATTTGCAACAGTACAGATGGGCCTGATGGGCGTTCTATTGAGTGAAATCAGCTCAATGCCGAAAGACAAACGTCCCACAGCCTCACATGGGGTGTCCTAAAGTCTGTCTGATGAACTAGAGAGCAGAGGGTGGGGCCAGGGCTGGGGGTAGAGCTGGGAGATGTGGGTCAAAGCACAAAGTCTTAGTTGGCCAGGAGGAATGCATTCCACAAGGAAAACATGGAAACAGATCAGGAATGGGAAGGTGACCAGGCGTGGGAATTAAACAAAGAATACATTTCAATGAACTGAAGTCCCTTCTTGAGTTCAAGGATTTATTGTACATCAAGGATACTACAGTTAATAACAATGTGTTGCACTTTTCAAAGTTGCTTAGAGAGTCAATTTAACAACACACACAAAAAGGTGGGGTAATTCACATGTTAATTAGCTCAATTTAGCCATTCCACAGTGTACGTACATGTTCATATTATTTTCATATATGAAACCATCATGTCATACAGCATAAACATATAACTTCTAATTAGGTAATAACATTAATAAATTTAAAAATATTTGAGAAAGAGGGTTACACACGCATTGCCTGGCTCAGCCAACCATGATCAGTGTGTCTCCAGGGACAGCAGCACCCCACAGCTGCCCTTTCTGACCCCACCCACGCCCCCAAGTCAGTGAGCTTTCCTGGGCCTGAGAAAATGCTGGCCAGAGTGCAGGAACCACGCCAGACCGAAATCCATCCTAAGAGCCTCAGAGACCAGCTGCAGCAATAAATCTCCAGCTACACAAAGTAACAAATTCATGGCCCTGTGCTGTGATTTCGAAACATCAAGCTTGAAAGTCACACCGTACAACAAATACACAAGAGAAAACAATGTCTGTTATTAAGGTCAGCGGTGAGATTAATGTTCTGAGGCATTCAAAGTGCCAAGAATAAAGGCATTTTCTATTGATTTGTAATGTAAACAGATAATGTCAACTTAAAGACACACCTTGGATGAAACAATACAGTTTGTAGACAACTGACCTTCAAGGTAAATGCCCTGAAAGTAGGAAAATATATAAAAATAGATCAGGGTGGTCAAAGGGGACCAGATGTGGGAATTAGGTGAAGAGTGAGCTGTAATGAGCTCACGTCCCTTCTTGATTTCAAATTTTTTGAAGACTTTATCTGCTGGTTGTAACACAGAAGAAGAAACATCTTGAATACACTAGCATTAAACATTAATACCAAACTCTTAAAACATAAAGGGGTATCATGGTGCCCCGTTGTGTCCTATGTAAGAATGTGTAGAAGACAGACGTGCAGAAATAAAGATAAACATTTCAAAGATAATAGTTCTCACTTCCTTATTTTTACTTAGTACTTGTGAAAGGATTATAGAATTTTCTTTCTTTTTGTTTTCTCACACTTTACAGGGATGAATAGAACTTTCTTATAGAGAAAATATATCTACTTACATTGAAACACTTCGTTACAAATAAAACTTATTTTCAAAATGCACTGTCCCTGTATATAAAACAAAGACACCCCCAATGTTCAGAAATGAGCCTCACATCCTGGGACTGGCTGCAATCAGGTCTCTGAACTGCTGTGATCTTGTGTGACCTTTAACCCAGCCTCATCCATCCCTGCTGGTAAGGGAGGCCGGTCACAAGGCGTCCTCCAGCCTCAAGGCAGAGGGCTCCCTGCACTCTCCGAGGCCGCAACCTTGTTGGCACTGTGGGTCTGCCCCTGGTGTGAGGACCTTCATCAAGGCAGGCGACCTCCAGACCCCGGTTTCTTCTTTCTCTTCTCCACATGGGACACAAGAAGATGGCTTACAGCTCATGGCACACATGGAACCTTTCGTAGGCACAAAAGGTCTAGGTCAAAAGCACCAACGACAAGTGGCAGCTTGTGTGCAGCTGGCTGTGTGGAGGTCGGAGAAGGACCACTCGGGACAGGTGCACCTGGAAGGTGTTTAATGAAGTCTGTGCCTTGTGCACGAGCCACGGGTAGGAAGAATCACCCAGTGGCAGGTACCAGTCTCGGGGAGGTCAGGGAAGGACCACTCGGGACAGGTGCACCCAGATGATGTTTAATGAAATCTATGCCTTGTGCACGAGCCACGGGCAGGAAGGATCACCCAGCAGCAGGTACCAGAGTCTCGGGGAGGTCAGAGCAGGACCACTCGGGACAGGTGCACCTGGAAGGTGTCTAATGAAGTCTGTGCCTTGTGTACAAGCCATGGGCAAGAAGGATCAGGTTCTAGAGTCTTGGGGACACTACTCAGCAGCACATGTCCCCAGCCCCTACTTGTATTCCAAACACACAACTGCCATTAACACCTGCCTCAATGTTAAGTTTATATTTCACTGAACCACAGGATGGTATGCCAGTACTGTAAACTAGAGTGACTGAGGCGGTACCAGCTACTTGGAGGGGTCCCTTGTGGGACCAGCCTGAATGTGTAAGGGTTCTGAGTTGGGAAAGCTATTTCTCTAAGGCACAAACTCAGCTCAGCCTCCATGGATAGGGCCACTTATTATTATTAGTCCAGAGAACACCTGCCACGAGGAACAGAAAACGATAACCGCATAATTAGCCTGCCAACTTCTAGGAATGAACAACAGCCTTGAACTGCAGAAAGCAGAGAATTCTCTTTGTAATAGTTCAGTGTTCTCATTGTAACCTCGCTCACCCCTATGGATCTTCCAGGGGTGCTCTCTATTCCCCATCTCTGGCTCATAAAGCCATGGCCATCAGGTGCTGTCTTGACCCCTGAGGACCCTGGGCTACGGAAGTGTCTGGGGCAACTGTCTTCTCACAGCCTGTCTGAGGCCGTGTCACCCTGCAAACCGTCTGCAGACCGTGTGCTTCTGGGAAGAGCCTTTTGCATACCCCAAACCCCAGGCCTGGGACCATCACATATCAGCTGCTAAAAGCTTTAGAATGGGCCACCTCGATAGCTCACTCATGCCTGTAATCCTAGCACTTTGGGAGGCCAAGGCAGGAAAGATCCCACCTGAGCAAGACCCCATCTCTACTAAAAATAGAAAAATCAGTCAGGCATTGTGGCAGGTGCCTGTAGTCCCAGCTAGTCAGGAGGCTGCAGTGGGTAAAAGTGCTGCATTATCAAAGGTAGAACTTAACCTGGTCCTTCCCACGGTGCCACCAATCCGCAATTGACAGAGCTGACCCTCACATCACTCCACTGGGTGTTGTTCATGTCACTAAAGAAACCTCAGAAACTGTCAGTGTCTCTTATTGTGGCAATGAACATCCTTCTTCCAAATACCATAGAACCCACATAGCTGGCCACCTCCCTATGCTGACTCCTCCTTACACTGCCCTAACTGTCACAGACTGGACACGCACCACGAGTACGTACTGGTGTAGCAGGCCCAGTTCCTTATGCTGACCACCTCCTTGTGTTGACTGGTTAGTTGCAGTCGCTGGGGTAGTCAACTTTTAGTGTTTCTATTGTATTTCTGATACTGTAATCACCTTACACATTTTATTTAAAGACTGCTTTCATCTTCCAACTGGACAGCTGAATCCAACTGGACGTCTCCCTCCACCATGGTTCTAGGCTATGCTCTTGTCACCAGCTATGCTAGCGTTCAGACCCTGTGTAAAATTAAACCTAGGTAATCTGTATGACAAAGAGAATATTTGGTGACATCTATATTTGGAGTCTGGGTCTGTTTTTTAACATTTTGGAGTGACAAGTTTGTGTTTCCTAAGAAAGTTACATCCCGAGAATGCAGCAGGCAGACACCCCCGAAGCTTTTCTTCAGAGTGTAACGGGGGAAACATCTCTTCCCAAAGCTGACAAGCCTGAAACCATAGTGCCTGTTACGCCGCTGTCTGCCAAGTGGGGAGCAGCGTGTCCTGTCCCTGGGGCTGCGTCCGGGTGAGTCACTGCTGGGCGGGGCCCTGAGACTTCAGGAGCAGAAACCCACGTGGGCCCCAGCGCTGTTATTAGGGCCCTATTTTTATATCACAGGAAGACGCAGCCAGTGCTATTCTGGTAACAGCATCATTCCTAAAGGCCTGAGGGCTGCCTGCCCCCCCTCCCCAGGCAGCTGCTCGGAGTAACCAACTCCCTCCTACAGGAACTGGCCTGGGAGACCCCCTGCCCCGCTCCCCCACCTCCCGGCTCATGTTGGTTGAATGTGGGACTTTTCTTCTCTCCCACACTATTTCTCAAATCCCACATACTATTTGGGGTAGGCTTTTAAGTGCCTGTCTAGGGGATACGGGGCAGGTGTCATGGAGCATGTGTAGGTGGCACGAGAGGATGAGGGAAAACAGTGGTAAGAAGATACAAAGTCAATTACAAATATTCTCGCAGGTTGCTTCAGTGAACCTCGGAACAACACTAAGGGCCAGTGTAGGTGATGACTTAAAATTATCCCATAGACATTCACAAATACTTCCCTGTGGGACCAGGAGACTGTCCTCTCCCCACTCCTATTAGAAACAACAAGGAACGACAATAATCTCTCTTAGGTTGTCACGAAGCTCAAGTGAGATAAGGCACTTGAAGGCTCACACCGTAGGGGACCCTGTGTTTATAACCGTGGCCAAGGCACTTGCCACAGGGCCAGGACACCCCTCAAGCCATCCATCCTTTTAAATCCTGGCACCAACCCTCAGAAAACCTTCCTCTCAAAGGATGCCAGCCCAGCCAGTCTCCCAAGTGCCCCCCCCGCCCAGCTGCCACCCCCAGGTGGAACCTGAGACTATTCACGTGATTGGGCAATGGGGAAGGGGAACGGCTCTGGCTGGCACCACTTTCTGCAGGGAGACAAGAGACAATCCATGACCAGAGAAATCAGGTGGTGAAAAGGTTTAGCAGAGAAGAAACTGTGCTTTTCAATTCTGAAGCATCTTCTGCCTGAGCTAGTTTGGTGTCTGTGAATATTTAAAACTATTAATTGGATCTCTTGAATATTTTTTAAAAGCTATCTTATTATTTTCTTCCACTAATCCTGGGTTCTCCTGTATTTGGAGTCCATCTGAGTTTGTTTTTTTTTTTTTAAACCATTTTGCAGGATTGAAATAAGGGACTGTGAGTGACCCATTAAACATTGGGAAGTTTCACATGACAGTTCTTAGAAACTTGGTCAAACAACCCCCACCACAACAAGTCTTCCTTTGCACTAACCCCAGTCTCCTACCTCCCTCTAAACCACCTAATTGCATCCTAGTGGTGAGTGTTACAGCCCTTGGGACATGCAGCCAGTGGTGTTGTCACTGTCATCATTGGTACCAGCATCCTGCTCTGCCACGGCCACTAGGAGAGGTGGCCCAGGAAAGGCAGCCCTTCTTCTTCCAGGGAGCTGGTCACTGCCAGCCTATGGGTCAAACCCCTCTTGCTCAGAGGAAAGAGCACGCTGACCCCTGGTATGTCAAGGACAGCAATAATGCAGTGGGCTATGGGAAATTGGCCTCGTAGGCACTAAGTTCATGGCTCTTGGCTCAAAGAGAACAATTTGGGTCTAAAATCTGCCTTATCCATACCGGGTTATATAATTCAGAGCAAGTCAGTCACCCTTCTAACTCACTGAGCTGTTTCTGAAGTAGAGATGCCCACACCACGAGAAAGGTGCCAGCCAGCCCTGACCAGCAAGCACTGCCCCCTGCACTTCTCTCCCTGGTCTGGGCCATGGTGATGCTTCCTTAGCCTCATCCTTGGTCTGCCTGGAAATCACCCACTAGTTTTCAGGGCTCAGGGCTAGCCTGAGAAGTGCTCAGAAGTAACCATCTTCAACCACCCCGAGAATAGCACACGCCCTGTGTCCCCCCAACCCAAAGGAAGAAGGCTGTTGTCCTCAGCTGCCGGCTTCATTACCATCACGTGAATATTCCCACATCACATGAAGAAGGGAAGAGAAGAACTCGCAGACACAAACCTCCCAGTCAGAGTTCTCACTCCATGTCTGGGACAGATCTTCCCTGTCGCTCTGTCATACGCACATTTTTACCACGTCGCACATCTTGAAATAATAAACCACAAATGCTTTCTATTTTAATACGTGGTGCTCTTAAATGCAACCTAAATTTTCAAATTTCAAAATGTATATTCTAGCAAAGTTTTAAGAGTGCTGAGAGACTGCCCCGTGTGAGGGCTGCAGAGTGACAGGGACACGCCAAACGCTTTCAACAGAGCCTGTTCCCTCCCAAGGGCGTCCAGCTGTCCAAGTTCAATGGCCACCAGGTAACTTTAGTGTCAATATTAGTGAAAATCTATAGAAATCTTTTTATCTGCCAGGCCTTTTTATGTACGTTGTTCTATTTAATGTTTACAATATGATAGGAATTAAATAAATGGAGGCTCAGAGACATTAAATAATTTACCCAAGTACACACCTGAGCACATGGCAGAGGCAGGATTTTACTCCATACCTGAAGGCTTGAAAATCTTGCCTGTTCTATGCTGCTTGGCTTAGAATTGGAATTAAAACAGAGTAAACACCACGAATGAAGATGCCTGGAACTGGAAGCTCTGCTCATGGCAGCAAGGGCTGGGATCTGCCTGCTCCTGGTGTGTCTTGTGGACTCTGACTCCCACACTCGTGGGCCTGCTCACAAAACCACAGCTCCCGCAAGAGCTCTGTCTTTGTAACGTAAGGATAGGAGCAGCCCTTATCCCATAGGCTGCTCTGGTTATTAAGTAAGTAAATAGACTTCCAGTGCTTGGAACTCTTCCTGACAAACAAACATTTGTAGTCGTTTTTAGCAGTGCACTCTATAGATCAGCAAAGTCAACTAATTAGATCAAATATCAATATCAGGACACACACTTGCATATAAACACAAAGCACTGCCAAATCTAACATCTAAAAATAAATAATTGCCAGGCTTGTTATGAATGGCCCATCTTTGCCTGAGGCCATTTTATTTGCTCTATGAATTGAAGTGATTGTGCAGCTCCCCAGCCAATGGCCTGCCTCACACCTGTTCCTGTAGGTGCCCCTCATCTGCCCTGAGCATGGCCCTGCCCTGAGGCTCCCTCCCCACTGCAGTCTCAGATTTGGGTTGCTGTAGCCTGACACACAGCTCCACGTGTCCCGATAGTCCCCTCAGGAGGCATCTCCAGGGAATCACACCAGTATGCTTCAGTAACACCCCAGCTCCCCCCGGCAGTCTCCAATATTTCTTCCGGCTTGTTCAGTGAGCTCCCAGTCCTCACTCTGATGGTCACATATTTCCAACTTGCTCTAACCTCAGACCCCCAATAGTTCCACGGGACAAATCTGGGCCATTGGTAGGTGTGGCAGTCTACAAGCCACATCGTGGACACGTCTGTGGTGCTGGCTATGTTACTGCTGCCCCACTCGGCAAAGCTCAGCTCCACGTGCTCTGCCAATAGTCACCAACCCGTGGGGCACAACTGCCCTTCCTGTCCCTGACATGTGGGAGCTGTCAGACCCTGTGACATGCCTGCTACAGAAGGTGCTTGAGCTCCTGCTCTGGGCAGAGTCAGTGGCCTGGGGGAGCTAAGTGCCCAGGTTGACGTCCAATAATGGGATTCTGGGCAAGGATGACTGACCATCAAACTGAACCTCAGTTCCCACTGACATAATTCTGTCTGGACCACAGAGCCAGCTCTGACCACATGACCTAGTAGTCAGTCTCACACTGACATCCCACGTGTAAAGAGACTGGGTTTTGTTCATCTGTAAACAGTCGGGGACCTCAGGCAAAGGCACCTGTGCCCAGCTCCTTCTTTCCATTTGTATCTAAAGCAGGGATGTCACAGTCACTCCGGAGCCCTTCTGGGAATTTACGAAGGTTCATAGGGTGCGTAGCACCTGGAGAGGGATGACCTATTCAGACAAGGCAGCGGTCAGACATAACTGTCACTGCATGTTTAGAATACTGGCTAGGAATTCCTTTGAGCCAAGAATCAGCTCCTTGTCCAGAACCACCGACGGGGCTAATGACTCTGGTCATGGTCCAAAGAAGGCTGCAACCTCCTGCAGGGGCTTCAGGAAACCACACTCATAAAATTCCACTCGTCACCTTCAACCTGAATTATTCTGTGGTATTTAAGTTCACCTAAAATGTTAACTTCCACCAACTATTTACACACAAGAAACAAAAGGAATCCATCCAGCTTGCGTGGAAGGTCCTGATGTCATCTGCTGTGGAGGACCGTGGGGACAAGGTGGTGCCACACATGGATCGAGGAAGGCAAGATAAGCTCAGGGCCTGCACATGTCCTTGTGTTTATTATGGCCAGGTCACCCGGTGACAGGCCCCAGAAAGGTGCTGTGGAGGCTGGGTCTTAACTGGGGAGGGCCAGGAGGGAACTCCCTAGAGGATGCACAAGTCCAAGCTTAACTGGGTGCTGGTCACATGGGCATGTACACAGCCAGCCTCTGGGCATTTCACTGTATGTAAATTATAAGTCAATCCAAAAAAAATAAACCTGCCTTTATAAAAAATTACAATTTAGGTCCTTATTTTGGAAAACAAGTTTACGTCAGTGAAAAGCCGTACCCGTTTTAACTTATTTATTCAACTTTATGAAACTGATAAAAATACATACGACACAACACTCAAGCAACCCTTTGCAACTGTTTCTCCATTCAGATAAAAACAAATTACGTTTTCACTTTAATTGGTTAGTATAAAACACGAAGTACTTTAACTGTATTTTCTCCAAGAATCTCCATTTCTAGGGAAATACTTTAACTTTCCATCTCCTTGTCACTTGTTTTCCCATAATTACTTGTAAACTCTGTATTTCAATCTACGCTTGGCAATAATTCGGTTATAAATATAAGAGAATGCTTTGAACCCTAAAATTTTTTTATTGTATAGTTCAAAATTTTTATACTTCCATTTATGTTTCATAAAAATATCATAACTCTGTGCAAGTGTATATTAATGTAGTACTTGCTATCGTTTTTAATGTTTTTAAAACACAAATTATGATCCCAGTACACACAGAAGAACGGGCTCATTTACAACTACAATACCTAGGTAACTAAGAGAGTTAATATAACTGCACAGTGCCATGCTTATTTCACGGGCCTGACTAAAAAGAAACTTAGAGAAAAATGTGGGATTGACTCCCCAGCCATGGTGCCCCTCGAGGGGCAGGAGTCTTATTTGGAAGGTGTGACCAGCATGGCCTTGAGCATTCTTAGAAAGCTGGGGACACACAGTCAGCTTGCTGATCTCAAGAACAAGCCCTTCTCCCTTCACCCTCATCCTGGGCGGCCTCCTATTGGTTCTGGGCCACCCTGCCCAGAGAAGCCCAGCAGATAGGGGGGCTCTCAACATTTCTGAAATATTAGGTGATCGTGTCTCTCAAACAAAAATTGCAGAAATACCACCTACCCCATTAACTTCCTTTGGGAGCTTGAGGGGTTAAAAAATTAAGTCTATAAAATACTCCAGGCACTTTGGTATTGTACAAAAGTGTAAACAAGTCACTTTATATTTCTTTTTAAAGCCAGTTGGAGTGAGTATGTGCTCTTAAAACCTAACTCTGGGGAGAATCTGAGAGTTTTACAGCAGAGGCATAAAGTAAATCCTCAGGGACCTAGGCGGGTGAACTGGGCTGCAGGTGCACACTCCCCAGGGCAGGGGCAAGAGAATCCACAGGGACCTATGCAGCTGCAGATGCACACACCCAAAAGCAGGAGCAGGAAAATCTGCAGAGACCTTGGCAGGTGAACTGGGCTGCAGATGCACACTCCTGAGGGCAGGGCAGGGGTGCTAAGCCTGGGCAGAGGACAGTCTGCCCTCCTAGCTGAATGAGCACTCGGTGGGGCCACATCTAGCATGGGAGACTGTCCCTAGGTCTGTCCCACTTACCAAACACCAGAGGGGTCAGAATGTACTGGCAACCAGCAGGCCAGCAGGGAATAGTCACCACTATGATTTTCTTCAACAAAGTGGACATTTTGTGCACTTCCCAAAATCCATCCAAGCTGAGTTTGATAATTAAACTGTATTTATATCTTAGAATCCATGTAAAATTAAGTAGTAAAATTTACCTGACAAAAAGCAAAGGAGACGCCTAACTTTTCACCAAATTGGCATTTCTTTAAATACTGGACAAAACCAAATGCTGTTCTCATTGCTAGTTGATGTGCACATTTGGCTGTTTTTGCAAGGATGTCTGTTAATAGAGCTAGTAGCAGGACAGACATACAGACTGTGTGGGAATATCAATCCCGGGATGCACTAATTAACTATAGAGGGAAACAGACCACTGGCCACCAGAGACTTTCTGGAAGTAAGGGTTTTGTGCTAATGAGAAAAGAACAATTAATAGCCTAACCTTGCCAGCCGAATGACATACAGCGATAACTCTATAAATCACTTCAGGGAATCTACCTGCTTATTATGCACATTTAAGCAAACTAACATCTTCCTGAAATTAATCTTCCATGCTGGGCAGTCCTCTGGGAGGCCGTGGTCCTCTCCCAAGGCTTAGGACACCCCTCAGTTTGGGTTCAAATGTCCTGTGCCCTGAGCAAACGGGTGCCCAATGCAAAGCCCTTGTGTGCAGACAATTTGGGAGCAACACACATCACTGAAGCATCAGCTGATGCTTCCTAGAACTACTATGGTCTGAATGTCTGTCCCCCGCCCTCCCCACCGCCAATTCAACTGATTCTTCTACTGACGTCCTCACCCCCAAGGTGGCAGTTTGAGGAGGTGGGTCCCTTGGGAGGTGATGAGGTCATGAGGGTGGAGCCTCATGAAAGGAATTTAAAAGGGACCCTGCAGAAGAGAGGGCACAGGCCAACTCTTCTCTTCTGCCTCGTGAGGACACAGAAGGTGCTGTCTGTGAACCAGAGAGCAGACCTTGACAGACACCAAACCTGTGGGGGCCTTGGCCTTAGACTCCCAGCCTCTAGAAGTATAAGAAATAATTTTTATTATTTATAAGTGATCTATATTTATGTCTACTCCAGTCTTCCCCCACATCCGCAAAAAGTCCAGAGGCTTCTCCGTAACAGATGGAGCTTGGGCTAGGAGACCACCATTCGATCCAATGTGATGGAACAGTGAGAATCATGACACTCACGACATGACGCCTGTCCTGAGCAAAAGATATGCCAGGAACACAGGGAGAAAAGATAAATAGCTCTGTGGCCACTGGCAAGGAATCTACAGTGCACCTGTGGGTCACAAGACAAACCAGAGAGCTGAGTCTCGGGGACAGATCTGGAGGTGCCATCAATGTTCCTCATCCACAGAGCGCTGGCCACACTCCCCTGCCAGCTCAGAAACCAGGACGTTAGACTATATCTAACCACTGACTAGATGATGTCAGCCATGTTATAATATACCAAGGTAAGTATAATTTCAACAAATCATTAATGCAGTATCTACAATGATCTCTAGACCTTAGGGACTTTTCCCAGTCTCTGAAACCAGTTCCCGACTGTGCTGAACACATGATTTGCGCACTGGCCCTATCTAGTTCAGTGGCGAGTCTGGTTCTTGCCTCTGTTACTTCATGAGAATGTGGAAAGGAATGAGATGGTGCTGGTGGGACCATTGCTGCCATGGCCTCCTCAGCCGAGCGCCTCTCGGAGGAGCCCTAGGTGCCTGCCCTGGGCCGGGATGGCACAGCGGTGCCCTCACACACACTGGCTGCCGTCCTGTTCTCCTTCATGCTTCACACCCTCTTGCTTAGCCCTTTTTTCCTGCCATCCACACAAGGAAATACCAAAGGGCATGGGATTGAGATTTACAGGATCCAGGCTCCATTTCTATCACTGAACTAGTTATGTTCGTGAGGAAACTGAGAGGGCAGGGGCTCCCAGGATGGCCCTTCTGGCTGTAAGGTTTACGGCTCTGTTTATTATTCTGCATCTTGCTCAGATACTCAGAACACACACCCGAAGGACAGAGCTACCATAGCTCACAGGAGCTCCGGAAGATGACCTAAGACTGGTACTTACTGGGTGACTAACACACGGCAGCCCCCTGCCAGCTTTCCCACAGGCACTCGCCCACTTCAAACTCAATTTTGTGAACATGAACAGCAGTCAAAGCTGAGAGCACGTGACCTCCCCAGTCCTACTGGATAATAAATGAAGGGCACAGGGTTTAAAGCTAGGTTTGTGTAAATCCACACTCCATGTGCTTTCCTCCATCCCATGTGGCCAGATAATGATTATTTATGATTTGTGTCCCACTGAAACACAGCTGAGAAGCAAAGAGCCAGCTCACCACTCACCCAAAGTAGACTGAGGATAAAGTTATTAGCGGTGCTGATATTTAAGTTGTCTCCATGAGTTTGACAAAATTTATCCATAGCAAAACATAAGGGATGTTCTTACTGCAATACCTCTAAATTTCCCAAATACACCCCGGTGTGTAGTCAGGCTAACACTGTACTGATGTACTGACATATGGACCCAGAACATAATGTTCTTGCTTAAATTACATATGATCAAATTAAACTTTTATTAAAAAGTATCTTTTTTATAAGTAAAGGATTTTTTAGCTCACAGATATAATGTAATTTTTATAGCACATGATACTCAGCTAGGATCTCTTGTCTCGCTGTGCCACAGGGATTCTCAGAAAACCTAGCCCCACACATTCATGCATTGACTTCCCTGATGAAGTACTTCCTTGGGCTAAATTTCACATGACTTCTTCAGTTTAAAATAAAAAATTAAGCACTTGAAGGCATTTTTGGCTCACTATAGATTACTAGTAGGCAATTTCATGGCCTTTGGCATCAGTGTCAGTAGATAAATTTTAACATTTAACAAAACAGATTCCACTAGATCTGAAGACACAATACAGCAAGGAAGTATGTGTGTGGGAGTCCTAGATTAATTTTATTGGGAAGTGAATTTATTTACGTGCTCCAATCCAAACTCTCTAACAATATCTGACTGCTTTTATAAAGAAAAATATAATTTTCACTCTTGGGGGAAAGAGGGGAGACAATTAATTTTCTCATCACCATAACGGGAAGGGAAGATGAACAACAAGAGCCCTCTCAGAACTGCCTCCTGCCTACAATTGTGGGGCTGGGGTTGCCTTCTTCCCTCATCCATTTAGAATTCTGCAAACAGAGGTAAGAAGCAGCTGCTACAGTCTAGATGGTGATGGTGATGATGATGTAGAAGAAGATGATGATGGTGTTGGTGGTGATGATGATGATAGTGATGATGACAGTCGTGATGATAGTGATTATGATGGTGATGATAATGCTGGTGGTGACAGTGATGATGATGATGATGTAGAAGAAGATGGTGGTGGTGACGAAGATGATGATGATGATTACAGAGGTGATAGTTATGATGACGGTGGTGATGGTGTGATGATGATGATGATGGTGGTGATGATAGTGATAGTGATGATGGTGATTATGATGATGATGGTGCTGGTAAGGATGGTGGTGATAATGGTGATGATGATGATGTAGAAGAAGAAGATGGTGGTGGTACTGATGATGATGATGATTACAGAGGTGATAGTTATGATGATGGATGATGGGGGTGGTGATGATGATGGGGATGATGATGGTGATAGTGATAATAGTGATTATAATGGTGATGATGGTGGTAATGATGGTGGTGATAATGGTGGTGGTGACAGTGATGATGATGATGGTGGTGTTGGCGGTGATGATGACAGTGATAGTGATAGTGATTATGATGGTGATGGTGTTGGTGGTGACAATGATGGTAAAGAGGTGACAGTTATGATTGATGACAGTGGTGATGGTGTGGGGAGGGTGATATTGATGATGGTGGTGGCAATGCTGACGTCTATGATGTATCTGTGTGTAGACTTATCATACCCCCTATAGAATGGTACTTTTTATTCCTGTTTTCCTTTTTCCTGGAATTCTGAAAAATTTACCTAATTCCTATCTCATTCAACATCTAGCTCTAGCCCCATGTTCAGTCCCCCCACGTTCAAGTCCTAAACCCTTGGTCAGTGTTCAGCATCACTTTTATGACCCATACTATAGTCTGGGCATAGCTTTATCATAATCACTAGCTCAGTCCAAGCCCTGGCTGATGTGCCTGTCGCCCTCCCTCTACCTGACCTTGTACTGCACATGCTGACACTGCAGATACTCAGGGAACTTCAAGTGAATGGACGGATGCTGCTGCCCAGTAATATTCTAGCAATAAACAGTTCAGATTTCCTCAGACCAATAATAATTGATTTCATATCAACTATCCTAAAGAAGTTCACTATCAAAATTATTAAAATAAGGTTAAATAGTATTAATATAATTTTCAGTTTTTACTCAACATGAGTCACTTATTATCATCTGATTATTAGGAACTTAGGTTGTTAATTCATGTTTAGGATCCCTTGGGCCTACTCCATAGTCTAATCCTATTAGTTCATCCAGAAACTCCATGGGTTTGCTGCTCATAAGATTCTGCCTCCTCAGCTGCCAGGGAGCCCTGCACCTGCCTATGGCAGACCTGACTCCTTCCTTTGTCTTCTCTCTCGGCAGCTTGCTGAGAGGTGTGAGGTGTGTCGGCCTATTTTCCAGAGTTATTTGGTTTGAGCAAGCTAATCACTTTCCTCCTTCTTCTGAAATTGCTGTGGCCAAGAGATACAAGACAAATCTCCTGGGACCAAAACTTGTGAGTGACTTATTCTTTTGAATTTAATGCATCTGCTTTTCCTTCTTCTTCTCCTTCTTCTTTTTTTTCTTTTAGGTCACATAAGTCAGGAGGCTTTTATAAATGTTTATTATCTTGCATTCAAAACTCATAAGCTACTTACATACCATTATCATCATTTGCATGGGAAAAATTATGAAACTATGCATACGTTTACCTGAGATCATTTCTTAATTGTATGTGAATTTTATTTTTTGACAGATAATGATTTTATAATTTATAGAGGTTGTATACAATGTTACATTATATGTTTACAATGAGGAATTATTGAATTGAACATTTTTTGAACCTGAGAGATTCAACTACTTTATGATGCAGACAGGAGACTCAGTATTATTAGAAAGGATAAAATAATTAAAGAAATAAACACTGCCAAATTGCTGGGGCATATCTCACGATCATTCTACCCTTCTAAAAAATTGTCAGCATAGGGTGGTGCCTGTGGCTCAAGGAATAGGGCGCCGGCCCCATATGCCAGAGGTGGTAGGTTCAAACCCAGCCCCAGCCAAAAACTGCAAAAAAAAAAAAAAATTGTCAGCATAACAGGGCAATTCACATTTGTAAAGGGAGGTGAAATACTGTCTTTTCCTGCCCCACTGAGCAAAGGCTCTCCTACTCAAAGGCTCTCCCAGCACTTCTAGGGATTAACATGAGCAAACCCTCTGACAATCAGAGTCCAACTGGATGGCAAATTCAATCATCGACCACATCTTCACAGCCAGCTCAGTACTGGCAAAAGAGTGTCACTACAGGCAGTGGTGGCATCTGGAGCACACACACCAGGTGACTGTGACTTCTGTGGACTTGGGAGGCAGCCAGGTAAGAAGAAAAATGTGATGTAAACATTTGTTTAAGAAAAATGAAAAAAACAGGTTAAGACTGATAAAGTGCCAAAGAGGCCCAGGGAAGTGTGAGGGCAGCCATCAGCGTGGACAGAGGGGTCGAGCAGTGAAGGAGCAGGAACCTCCTCTGGAAAATCCCTGACAGCAGAAAACCCAGGGCCACCTCAGGGAAATTGCCCAGAGTTTTCTCAGGAATTAACAAAATTTCTTACGAATATTATTGGAAGGAAAAAGTTAGCAGCAACTACAAAAAACTTGATAATGGTTAAAATTGCACCTAATAAAGTGCATTACTATCTAAAAAGTATCATAACTATTAACTATTCCCCCAAAAATATTTTTTTCTAAAATTTAACATGGGAAAATTAGACTTTTAAAAATTGATAGCCACACACACACACACACACACACACACACACAAAATCAAAGTAAAGGCAGCTAAAAGTTGTGAAATTTTAAGAGCTTCTAAAAAATTAAAAAAGTAAAGTCATAATGCTGGTCATAAAATATGCACTGAAAATACCTGAGCTAAAAAATATAATTTTAAGAAATAAAACTGAAATAGGAATCATTTTGCAGCAACGTGTGGTACAGTGATTTTCAGCCAGCGTGCCTCAGCACACAGCTGTGCCCTGAGAGGGTTTTAGGTGGGCCAGGAAAATTTTTAAAGATCATTAATTAAATTATTTTCAAAGGAAGTTTAAAGGCATCTCCACACCAACTGCCCCAGCAGCACCTCTCCCTCACTCCAGGCTCTCCTCAGAAAACATTCCCATAGGAATCTCCTCTGGGCTCGAGGAGCTGGAGAACTGTACCATCTTGCACTGCTCTCATTTTGCGCCGGCACTGTCTCACTGACACGAGAATCGCGGTGCCTGGACTGCATATCTCCTCATCACAGCACTTTCCACACAGAGCCAGTGGAAGCTTCCTGGGAAAGAATCACCTCTGATTTAAGATTAATACTGACACTTATCTATTTTTGGCCCAAAGGAGTCAGAACAGTAAAAACCTCACAAGTAAAAGACCCAGAGGGCGAGGCCCATGGCTTTGAGGCATCTCTTTCCCTAACTCACCTGGTCTCTGGTGTTGGGCTCAGGGCACGACGATGATGCTTAGGGAGGCTTGGTGGCTCCCACCCTCCACCCTGGGGTGCTCCCAGGAGGCAGGGCTCCTTCCCAGTCCTTTGCATGGGGATAGAATGTGGCTCCATCCATGCAAACCACAAAGCAAAATAAGCAGCCACAGGCACTTGGGAGAAAACCTTGTCCCCACTACAGAGGAAGGCCCAGCACCACTTCACTGGCACAGTCTCCCTGGGAGCAGGAAGACGCGTCCTCAGGGGAAGGATACAGCACGGACTGAGGCTCACAGGGATCTCACTCCCAAGGCCCAAGCGGTTCCCCTTGAGCTCTGGTGCACAAGGATGTAGGTTCCTAATGTTGGAAGCTCTTGTCACCGGGACGCATCAGAAAGCAGCCACCTGATCACTGGCAGAGCTCTTGGCCCATGTCCGACTCACCACGTGAGAGGCCTCACCGCTCACACCAATTACCATGGGATGCGCCAGTGTCATAAACGGTCCTGAGGCAGGCGCTCTGCTGCCCAGGCCTCACCCAGGTTCTGCACAGAGCTTGGCAACTGTGTTAATGGCCTACAGGGTATTCTGCTCCTAAAAGCATTTTGCTCAAGTTCACTACTCAACCCACGTCCTACAGTTCCCCAAGTCTTCGGAATCTGCATGAGCAGTCTGTTTCCTGCTGGGAAGGGCCCCAAAACAATGAACACAGGCATCCCCTGCCTACCCTTCCGCTCCAGCCTAGCTCTAGCCAGCATGAGGGAATAGGTCCAGAGGACGAAGGGAATGCACCGCCCAGAAGACAATGCAGCCTGTGACCATCCTCTGTAAAGTTTAGCATTTTTTGCATGCAGGAGGCAAGAGGCAGGTGTGAGGGAGGCACGGACATGCCCTCCAACTCAGGTGGTAGTTTCAGCATCTATAGGATATAGTGAGGGAGGACAAGATACACCATCATCTCCCACAATCCATCTGCCCTCCATGCCCCGAGAGCCAAGGTGCCTCACACACATACTCTGTTCCACCTGTCCTGAGTCCTGCAGGAAACATCAGAGCTATAGGGAGATGGGCCTTGTGGGCCTTCCAGCTGTGCAGAGAGCATGGCCCTCATGGCCCTTTGGGCCTTCCAGCTGTGCAGAGAGCTTGGCCCTCATGGCCCTCAGCCCAATAGCCCCTCAGGGCAGCCATGGGGCTCCCTCTGGGATCCCTGGGCTGGGGTCATGTCCACCAGTGGCAGACCCTAGCTGGACAGAGACTCTGGATGCATCCAGTGCCCAGAGAGACAGGATAATTGCATAAGACTCCACCTCCCAGTGTTCAATCACTAAACTATGTCATGAATTTAATACCATAAAATTAAAAAGTACACACACAAAAATATCACTGTAAACTTTCTCAGCTCTAGCATGGAATTTAAATGTGTGTCCACTCATATTTCATAATTGTTTACACTAAATGTAATTTGCACCTACTAGATTATTATGTAGCTTAGATTTTGATAATTAAAAACTGGCTCCATTTTTTCCTGTATTTATGGCCTCTATTCTTAACAATGCAAGCAAGTTGCATGTGTTTTCTCAACAAGAGGAAATAGACTGCTGTAATTGATTTGTTTCCCTTTATTGAAAAAAAATGTTCCTTCCTCCTGCATCTAACATATCCCCATCATCGGTGTGTGTTGTATTTTACCACTGCTGAATTTAATACTGCTAGAAACAAATGTCTAATGGGTTTAGACCCACCTACACAGACTCCGGGACACAGTCTGTGCAAATATTTGCTAAATGCATAAATGAATAACCACGTTCTACATTCAGTATGAGACTAAGATGAGCTGCCGACCTATCTCCAGTCTGGTTCCTCTGTGGAAGTCTCCTCCCATTTGTCTCCTGCTCATGGAATCCCACCCACTGGTTTACAGACTTGAATGGAATGAGGCCCACGGAGGCCACCTGGGGCCAAGAAGGCTCTGGGCTCCCCTAGAGACTATGGTCTGAAACATCTGGGAGAGGCCTGGAACCAAGTTCTCAGCGCAGGCCCACAGGCAGTTGTGGCACACACCTTTGCATTTATTCCTTTTCATAAACCCCAGGGAAGGTGGCCTGTCTTATTCCACTGTGGTCCCTGCTGCGTCCAGCACACTGAGGCCGTGAACACAGGTAGCCACTCTGAGACACACACAGGTGCCTCCATAGAGCCCAGCATGGCCTCCACCAGGAGCCCAAGGATGGGTCTCTCCTTCTCGCTGGAGCGGTTCATTTGTCTGCCCAGGGCTGGATGCTAAGTGTTCGGAAACAGAGACTCAGATTCTTGAGTTTGATCTGTGGTGCAGGCTTCACTCCTCACAGTTGTTCACACCCTAACACATTTCAATGCTGGTACCACCCCAGGTGAAGGTGAGCTCCTGCCGTGAGGCAGAGCCTACAAACACCAGCAGATTGCCCTGCTCAGGGTGGGCATCAGGCTTTCACTGTGGAGTCAGATGTACGTCTGCAGGGAGGTCCCTGCCCTGTGCCCGGCTCCCACGCAGCCCAGTGGGAATCTGTCCCTCACTCAGGCTGTTTGCAAGATCACTGAGACCTCTACTGACTCTAAGCTTTCTGATCTCTGCTGCAGAGGGAGCCTTTGATCAGGGAGGTCTTTCATCCTGCCCCTGACACACCTGCCTTTCCATTCAATGCTCAGTTAACACCTGTTGCCCTTCAGACCTTGGGGCCATGATGGTCAGTCTACATATAATATTTACATAGCTATGATTTAATAAAAAATAAAATAAAATAAAATAAAAGTGAGTTCATAGAGCGACCTGTGACAACATCTGCCTCGTGGGAGATATGGTGTCTTTACAATTTGCCATAATGCAAACTGTTAATAAATGTAAGACCTGTTTTTTAATTTATTATTCTTGATAATTTAGTGATAATACCCATAAAACTAAACCTACTACAATAGGCTAAGTATCTTATCACTTCTTTAAATACCATTGGCAACAAATTGCTTATAAATAAATCAAATAAAATGCTATACAATTAGAGAATGCATCCACCAGCATCTTGATTGGTTATTTCTGCCATAGCTAAGCGGAAAACACAGACTAGTACCAGTCTTCATCACTTACCTGATTGCTGGAATTATATTCAAACAACAAACACAACCAGACTGAAAACAGCCCTGACCTGGTCTTCAAGGTGGAGAAAACCTGCACACACGGCTTTCCTAGGCTCTGCTGTGGCTCGGCCCAGGGCTCAGCGCTGCGTCCTGCTTTTTAATTTGCACCATGCTGACTTTACGATCATCACTGTCCTAGAGTTAGCTTTATTAAGCACACAAATTTAAGTAAAAACTACTGGGGCCTGACTAAAAACAGCATCTCTTCTAGGGTCTGTATGAAGAGCTAAACTGTTACCATGAAACTGGCGAAATAATGTGCATAAAATAAAGGCATACAAAGTTAAAAAAAAAAAAAGTGCTGTATCCTTGTCTGTCTATAATACAGGATCTCTGCAGCTAGAGAAAGTTCTGCGCATGCCCACACACACCCAGGAAATCCAGGCAGAGGCTGTCTCTTTCTTGCCCTGAGGCCTGGGGCTGAAGGCTGCCCTTTGCCAAGAACAAAGACCCAGAGGACGGGTGCAGTACCCACAAATCACTGGACCACCAGAAACACAGATCGAAGACGTTGTGCTCTGGACAGGTTTCCACCAAGTTGAAAAGCGGGTGTTTTCTAAATAGCAGCCTAAATGTCATACTGCTAGGCAATGTGCAACAGTGAGAGAATGATCTAGAACACTTGGGCCAGCTGTGTCAGCTCTGGGCTGCAGGACAGGAGCACTGTCCTGGCAGGGCACAGTGACAGCCCCGCCCCATGGGCAGCATCACCTTGTCTCTGTGCCACCCCAGCATCCCAAGCACTTGAGGAGATACTCTCATTTAATTCCACTTTAACCTCAACAGGGAGGCGGGAGCAGCCCTGAAGGCCCAAAGTCGGCGTGGTGAAACTGGGCTCTTGGCAGTTTGGGGGATCTGCAAACACTGACACTGCGGCTTTGTTTAATCTCATTTAGCTGCTCAACCAATAAACACAGAGCAAGTTTTCACTGGTTCCTTGAATACTTCACAGGAATTTTTCAATTTGTGATTGAAATCACATGACCAGAGTGCCAGATAACTGCGATGGCCAGATGCAGAATGAGAATGTATTTTAAATGGCCAGGGTAGCCTACTGTTCCTACTTTTGATCAGTGAAGGTATTTTTTTCTGTCTCATACAAATATGGACAGAGAAATCAAATACACAAAAAAGTGCACTGGTTTATGCGTTATCTAACTGCTGTGCACAGCCAGTGTTGTCCACAGCCCAAGTGCAGCACTCTGTACATGAACTCTGGCAACAGTGCACAGATTGCTCTGTGGATACGCAGCACATCTTAGTAACCTGGGCTCTCCACTGTGTTTTCACTCTCACTTCATGAACCAATTCTGCTGGTAAATCATTTCCTAAAAGTCACATTCATTATTCCTGATACCTTTGCTCACACTGTTTAATCACAACAGTTTTGTTTAATTACAACAGTTTCCTTAACAGACTAAATAACGTAGGACACCTGAGATGCATAAGGAAGTCATTTGACTTCACTGGTCGAACAAGAACCAAAAGGCATTTCCTGAAATTTACAATAGCGTCGACTAAATTTGGGCACCTTGATACTTTCTGTATATTTTTATATCAGATATCTTCTTAAAAATCATACAAATCCCTTACAGGGGTTCAACAACAAAACCCGTGTCTGCACTCAATGCTAACAGGTACGCGTCCTCATCTTTGTAAGAAATAAAAGAAAAGCGAAATATATAGAAAGTTCCGTACCTTTGAACAGGATCAGTCCACGCAAGTTCCCTTTGATTTTAGTCAGTTTCAGTTCCATGGGTCATGTCCTTTGGAAAATGGAAGGTAAGGATCCCACTAAAGTGATTAATACACAAGAAAACAGACTTTACAGTTGTCCACAAGGACAGAGTCACCAACAGAAATGTTAAGGGGTCTGTATGATTCTGAGCCGCCAGCATCAACAGGCTCGTTACCTCGGGCAGCTCACGAATGGCAAATCACAAACGGTAGTTTGTGGGTTTAAAGGCATAAAAATGGAGTAGGTTCTACGTAAAGCCAATCATTTCATTGTCATTTTCCAAATTCATTAAAAGAGTAATTTCTAAATATAAAAGTATCAGTTTTCGAAAGCCACTCATACACACCCCTGGAAATGTATAATTACGTATTAATAACCCAAATTATTCAAAGTATAGTTATACTTATTGTAAATCAAGGATAAGGTGAAATCTGGCATTCTCAAATCTAAGTAAATGAAACATCTTGACACACATTGTATTCTGAGGGAACAATAAGATACTTGTCTGTATATTTGCACACACAGACGTGTCAACGTGCAGAACGAGATGATGTCTTCTGTCTCAGTGTAATGCAGCATAACAGTGGCAACTCTTCACATTCTTTTTAAAAACTGAAAAAGTTACGTTAGCCACAAAATCATCACATAGCTTACTTTAACGGGCAAACAGTGTTTAGACTGACCAAACACGGTTTCGGTCAAACAGCTGTGAATGCCCAGCAGTGCGGCCTGTCAGGAAAACACATAGGCTGACCTCTGTGAACTGCAGCTCTCCTGCTCCGAGGCTCCACCAGCTTAGACAGTAACTTGATCTCTTTGGTACTCATGGTCCCCATCTGTAAAACTGGAATCTATCTCTGGTGTAGCTTCATATATCACTGAAGCAAAAATTCTATGTGGACAATAACTTATAATATATAGGGGTTGCCCAGAAAACTAAAGGAGACAGACTGCAGATGCACCCGCCATGGTGCTGGATGTCACGTGCTCAGTGGCACGAGACTCTCATCTCCTCTCTGACTGGAATGTGACCGTGCTTTGAAAGAGCTGTTTAAAGTGCAAGGAGCCAGGCACACGTCAATAGCTGACACTTGTGTTAGGTTGTCTTGTGTGAGTTTTATTCAGAACCTATCATTATTTTATCACAATTTTCAAAATCATTTTTCTATAGTAAATTTGCCTAAAAGGAACCACAACTTAGAATAGCCTGACATACAGCTGCCTGCTGGTCTCACTGTTGCTGGGGCAGGGGGTGTAGGGCCAAGGCAGAGTCGGGCAGGGCACGTACTGTGCAGAGTTCTCAAGGAAGTTTTTAGAGGCAGGGCACGTGCCTGCAGGCAGAACCCTGAGACCCTCAATGTCTTGCAGAACTGCTGGACTCCACCCAAGACCACCGGGGACCCCTGAGGACGTGGCAACTGCAGATGGCCCCAGCTGGGTGATGCTCTCCCCTCGCAAAACCATCTATGGGAAGCTCCACTAGCTCTGTCTTCCCTTCCTGCAAACGAGTCATTGGACCTTCCTGGCAGGTTCCCCATGCTCCCCTGGATTAATGACAATGGCTTCTTTCCCCTTTGGTCTGTGGAAACTGTGAGCAAGATAAACAGCCTGACCCCTTGTAGTAAAAGGGAGGGCAGTTTCCTGAGGCTGACTACGTGGGGTTGGGGGAGGAGGACCATTATCACAAGGTTTCGGGCACCAGGGCACAGAGTGACAGCAGCTGCATGACAGTGGCCCCTGCCATGGGTGGCTCTGGGGCTGCTGGACACTGGCGGAGCCCTGGAGAAGTTCCTGACTGAGGACACCCCGCAGGTGAGAAAGGTCAGACACAGCACACGGCACAGCTATTTTAGGGGAAAGTTGGGAGGACTCCCTGACAGCGGTGCTGGGGGTGGGAACTCGTGGACGCATCCCTGTCTGTGTCCTGTAAGGGAAAAGGCACTGTCCTCCTGCAAGACAGCAAACCCTGGAAGACGGCGCAAGGTAAGGGAAGGTGACAGAGGCTGGAAAGGTGACATGAACGTGCCACCTTGGCAGGCCAGAGAGGGCCTGAGGATGTTGACTAGATCCCTGAATACCCAGCAGGGCGTGGTGCTCAGGGGAGCGTGCATAGCTGGATGTGTGCACAGGGGAGGTGGTGACAGAGAGGTCAGGACTGCCACTGGCATCCTTGATTGATGTGCCTGGGTGAAGAGAATAGAGAAAGCCTTGCACCAGTGCTCCTGACCCAGGACCTGAGAGGCAGTGAGAGACAGAGGCCGGCTAGCCCCAGTGTCATCACCTCTCCTGCTCCTCGGCAGCAGAGTCGGGCACAGACACCAGCCTTCAGCTGGCTGGAAAACAAAGGGCTTTGCTAAGTGTCCAGCCGCTGGGTGTGGCCATGTGACTCAGCTGCAGATAGTGGGGCCAGCAGAAGCCACTTGAGCCACAGCATGGATGTGTCTGGAGGCCAACTGTGGTCTTCCTTATCCTCCCTGCTCCTTCTGGAATATGAGTGCCTCAATTCAGCTCAGCCGTGCCCCCAGCATGTGTGGCCGAGGCAGTGGGCAGGGGATGGCAACAGCCTGCTCAGTGTGGGCTCAAATGGCGTCTCTGTGTATGCGCGCACGCCTTAATAAAAACTTTTAATCAGTTTCTCTCCCACAGTGAGTTTGTGATCTAGTGACTATGTACTAAGATGCTGTTTATACAGATGAAAGTGTATTAGCACAGTAGTTTCAACGTGGTGACAAAAAGCAAAAAAACAAGCACGGGTTAGAGAAAGGAGGGTTAACTCCGCCCTGCAGGACAGACAGGACTGACATCAAACCCTTGATGTGGGGAATGCTAATAAATCCCTTTAAATGGTGTCTAAAAATGCTTTCCTCTCAGGGAATCCAGGACGGTCTCAGCAGATACCTGTGGGGTTCCAGGTGTCCGGCCCTCGGGAACCACTTTCCTAGATGATACCTGCAGTGTTGTCATACAATTAAAGGAGTTCGTGGCAAATGAACGTGGGTGTCTGTGCACATGTCCTGTGTGTGTCTGTATGTGCATTGTGTGTGTCTATGTTCATGTGTCTCTCTGTATGAGCGAGTTTCTCTGTGCATTTCTCTGTATCTGTGTCCGTGTGTGTCTGTATATGGGTGTGTGTATGTGTGCCTCTGTGTGCGGTGTACATCTACATGTATGTGTATTCCTGTGTGTGACAGAGGTCACCTGTAACACACAGAGACAGGTGAGATCAGGTTTGATGCTGCTTTAGCTTAAATCCCGCCCTCCACATCATTATCATCTCATGAGTGTGACAGGGTCCAAGCCTGCTGTCCTGTCTCAAGTCAGCGAGTGGTCTGCACAGGGATGAGACAGACGTGATCCCTGACACCCTCTGACGCCTGCCCATTAGGGCTGGGTCCATGAGCTTTGTAACAGTCAAGGTCCATGAGCCTTGAAAACAGTGAAATTCACCATAAGATCTTACCTCAGAATCATTTCTCTAAAACAGAAACTTAACTCGGTTGAAAATATGCTCAGTTTAGAAAAGACAGTGTCACTGAATTCAGAAGTCAGGAGAGGCACAGTGACCCTGAATGTCACTCAGCACACACCTGGAACCTGGCTCATGACAAAACCATGTACACAGCTATTATTTAATGATTTAAAAAAAAAAAGTGTGAATGAGCTGCCGATGAGGACGCTTTTCTTAAAGGTGGCAGGTCCTGGCTTTCCTTGGTGAGATGCAGGACAACATTCAGGCCCCCCGAACACACATGCTGTGGTCTTGAGCTGCACACGGCCCCCTGCTGCAGGGGCAAAGGACAGTCCTTGACAGCCTCACCCCAACACCAGCCAACTTGTGACATTGGTTCTCTGCAAAGGGCAGAAGAATCCTGCCCAAATGTGGAGGCATAAACACAGAAAGGGCCATTTATGACCAACTGAAACCCCAGCAGCCAACAAAGTTGCTCCCTTCCTCACTGATGCACAGAGCTACAGAGCCTGCGGAGCCCCTGGGAGGCCCTGGCCACGGCTCGTGGTCCTCCTGATGTGGGAGCAGGGGCATCAGGTCAGGACGGTGCACAACCCACTTCCTTGGACACAGGTCTGTGGCTGTAGCTGGTCTCTCTCTACAGGGAGAGGCCAGCACCCTCAAGGTTTGGGGTCTGAAATGTTTCCTGGATGAGATGCTGACATTGTTAATCCCACCCACTCAGCCTGATGTGTGAGTGTGTTTGGCATCACATACCAGTGGGGAGTCTCCGAATTTGTCACCTCCCTTCACCCTCTGCTTTTCCTGCACATTGTAACCGAACACTCCCAATGGACACCTGGTCCCAGACACACCTGCCCCTTCTCCTCCCCTGCTGGGTCACTCCTGAATCTGCAGGACACCTTCCCCCGATCATGGCAGGTGTCCCAAGGGAAACTAGGTGGGTGCAGTTTCAGATGTTAACCTTTATGCTCCCGAAGGAGAAACACACCATGTCCTGGGGTGTCTCCATTTAGGAACACAAAGTGAGGCCGACTGAAAGGTGGCCAGATGTACACTTCACCAGAGAGCAGTTAGGAACAGTGAGAAAAGGAACACCACCACCATCCTTGTTGACTAAGGATCTTCTGGAACAATGTAACACAAAAATATTAAAGGAAGAAGATACAGAGGCACCAAAATGGCTGCTGGAATTAAAATGTCCAAAGGGTTGAGGGCCCCCTGAGGTCACACCTGCTCCCGGATTCATACCGCTGCCCGTTCAAGACAGGGACCCCTGCACATCGGTTTCTAACCTATAACTTGCCGTATTCAAACACCGAGGGGCAGGTGAAGCATCTTGTCGGAGCATGTGGCCTTCTTCTAAACTGGATGTTTCCTCATAATAATAAGAGTTTCTTTTTTTTTTGGCCAGGGCTGGGTTTGGACCCGCCACCTCCAGCATATGGGGCTGTCGCCCTACTCCTTTGAGCCACAGGCGCCACCCTCCCCATAATAATAAGGATGGATGAGATAAATGACGGATTCCTCAACTTTAGAAAACAATGCACTGCTCTCGTACATTCAAAAGGAAGAAGATTACAGCCCCCAGAGCACCTTTCAAGTGGCCCTGGACTTGCCCTGATGCAGATGGTTGGGGTTTTCACAGATGATGAGTTTGTCTTTTCTTGAGATTGTGTTGAAAGAAGGAAAGAAACAAGCAAGCAGAAAAGAGAAATTAAAATTTGTTTGAGTATCTTACTCAGTTTTGTTCTGATTAATTTCTTTGCCTTGTCTTTGAATAAGAAAAGTAATTTATGTGCAAATAATTTACATTAGAAGTAGCACCTATTACTGTGATCCCTTAGAAGAGAGGAGCATTCAAATGAAATAATGTTCTTATACATTTGTCTCTGGGCACATGTGAGCACCTGCTTAGCGGGTCCTGGCTGCTCTGTTGTCGTGGGAGAGAGGATAAGCCAGGGTCCTGGCAGGGACACGGTCTCTTTGAACCTCACAGCAGTATCCTTTGCTTTGCTATGCATTTTCCTTGCCAGAATGACTTCATAGTCATTTAAAATTACCCCTGCATCACCGTGAGGCATTCAATCTTTAAAATATCTGAATGGAACCATCTGGCTTAGTATCTGTGTGTATCTATAGCATGCAAATTTTTATTATCTCTCTTTTCTGCTTGCTTGCTTATTTCTTTCCCTGTTTATGCTTTCCTCTAATAAAATTATTTTTGAAAGAAAAAACACAAAGGAAGAAAAATATCAGAGAATAGGATCACTGCACTCCCCACGCAGAGGGAGGAGGCGGAACCCTTTATATACGGGCCATATTTTCATGTCTCTAACATTGGTCCGGAGGAAAGTACTAGATGCATTTGTCAAGACCTTATTTGGTGAAATTTTATCATTGAAATGAGATCTGCAAAACATTACACTGTGTTTCTTAATAATTAGGATGGCAAAAGTCTGCCACTAAGCAGAGCTAATGACATTACAATGATGTTGATGGTCTGGAGAATCAGGGCAGGCCCTGACGCTAATGCATCAGCCTTCTCAGACTCCTCACATTCTGATGCGCCTGTGAAAGGCTGAAAGTACTGGTTTGTGACTTTCACTCAATGCTGTTTGATAATTTCACTCTGAAGCAAAACGGGATAAGACGGTAAAAGCAGGTTAATTGACTCAGCACTGGATACAGCAATATTCCTAGAACATCTCCCTGGAATCCGCCCATGGGGGAGAGATGCTGTGGAATAATCCACCCAGCAACAGGCTTCCTACTGTACGCATGACGGAGAAAGAGGAACCGTACAATGTTTCACGCTAATTAAATCAACGACTATAAAGAGGCATGCCATATGTTATCTAGAAGCCTGACTAAACTGCTTTTAGAGACAAGTTTTGATTTAGGCACAGTCAATGCCAAAAGCTGGGTTTTTTCCCTTTCCAGATAACATGACCCCAATTATCCGGAAATGTTCAGATTGAAACAGATGATTCTCTGCCCAGACTGAGAGGAACCAAGGCAGGTAAGAGGAGAATCCTTTACATTCGCGGATCACCAGGGTGGAAATAGCAATGTCTGGTCAAAGTCACACAAAGGCTGGGGAGAAACACAGAGGCCTGGACGAAGTGACCAGGGGACCCACTGCCGTCATCTCGCTCTTGCCGCACTACAGCTCCCCGCCGGGCTCACGTACTCCTCCTAAAACACAACCTGCCAGACTTTGTGCCACAACCTCCCCTAGCCCAGAAACAGTAATTTTGCCCCAACTTGTTTTTCTTCTCACCCCTCCTCAGGCCATGCTCCCCACTTCCAGAGTGTGGCTGACACCCACTGTCCTCACGGGGGATGGCTCTGCTGGAAAGCGTGTCCTCCCTCCTCTCCCTCATCTTCGTTCTTCCATGATCTCCCTCCTAATTCACTAGACATAAACACCTGCATTCTGAATTTGGGGGCCTGACATGAACACAGGGACAAAGCAGAGGTGCTGGGAACACAACTCAAAGGAGGCCCCGTGGAGGCTGCCCTTGCTGCGGGTGTCCTGAATGCCCACGGAGGCAGCTGGCCGTTCCCCATCAGCTATGATGCTCATAGCATGAGCAGGTGTCTTTCTGGTGCCCAGCTGGGAGCTGAAGTACAAAGCTAAATCTGGTGGGACACCTCCATCAGGTGTGCTCAGGGGAGACTCAGGGGACCAAGCCCCTTACCAGGACTGAGTATGACCACTAGCCATCATTTGGCAGGCCAGGTCTGAGACAGTAGAGCACAGAGGGTGCAAAGGGCCTCAGAGTGTGTAGAACGTGGGTACTGGGGGGATGTGAATACAGAGGTAGGTACTATCTTCGGAGGCATCTCAGATACCTGCTAAACAATCACCACCATCCCCTCAGGCAGGGCGGAGAGCCCAGGACCCAATGACAGGGACCCTGAATGTGTGGGATCCTTTCTCTAATTCCTAATCATGGTGCTATAACAACTCAGTAAATAAACTTCTCGTAGCTTCTGGGAAAGAAATTGAGAAATCCAATGTTGAGCAGTTACTGCTAAGACTGGGGGTGGGGGTGGGGAGTCACAGGGTGGGACAAGAGGGCAGAATTTTGACACCAGGATCGCACAGAAGGTTCGTGCAGAAGTAGCTTGAGTGCCTTTGCAGGACCTGCCTGTCGTTTCAGAAACGTGAGGAGTTTCCATTTTATCCTGTAACCACTTTGTGCTGAGAACGGTGACAGAGGACAGGAGACCCTGCTCTCCCTGACCACAAGTGAGAGGACACTGGCCTAGAGAGAGGACCCCAAACCTCAGGCCAGGCTGATGGAGATGGCCGCCCCATGACCCCACTGACCTTCATGGAAACCAAATTTCAGGAAGCAGGTCTTACCCCAGGGCAGCTCCACTATCCCTAGGAACATCTCTGAGGACAGGATAGACTATCTTGGGAGGAAGAGGAGAGGCCATCCCAGCGATCTCCATCCATGCAGCACCCCCACCTCCAGCCAAGCCCCTTCCACTGTCCAATCTCCCGGTCCCCCACCTAGGCACCTGCTAACTCTGCACTGCCCCTTCCACTCACATTCACGTGTGAGCATCTGCAGTCACCAGCCTGTTTTCACCAGTTCTGGAGAAAAACACGACATGGTATCTGCTCTATTCAGTTCCTACAGGCAGAAATGCCATGTTTTATCTCCTTATGGCACTTTTATAAAAGAGCTTCTTCACCAGCCTAAATAACTCATAAATACCCATCTCTCAAAGCCACGGGAGACACAGCTCCTGTTTGATCTCTCCACACAGATTCTCTCTCTAGTAACTTCCTTGACAATCTCTGGATCCAAGGGATGTGTGGAGGAAGCCTAGCGACTGGTTTTCTATTAGATGTAAAATTATCAGGTATGGAATGCTCAGAACTCATGGCTTATGTACTGTAAGTTTTCTTTTAGCAAAGAAAAAAAACTTGGGCGGCACCTGTGGCTCAAAGGAGTAGGGCGACAGCCCCACATGCCGGAGGTGGTGGGTTCAAACCCAGCCCCGGCCAAAAACTGCAAAAAAAAAAAAAAAAGAAAGGAAACTTCGTATAACCCATCAACCTACTGGTGAACCACCTTACAACGCATAATTTTATTATCCAGTTAGTACACACAAAAGTATATATGCCGATCTCTCAGAACTTCAACGATCTTCAGATTCTTAAATTTAAAAAGCAGTTACTATTCCAAATATTTGAAAATGTTCCCTGTGAAAGACAGTTGTCTAAACTGTAATGTCATGGCAAAAAAATTACATTTGTAGGCAGTGTAATTTTAATGCCCTAGGAAATAGAAAAATATATTAATATGTATTTTTATATAAAATATATTTTCCCAAATCATTTTTCAATAAAAATAAGCTATTAATTTATAAAATTTTCCACATATAATTGTTAGGGCATGCTTTTAATTACAAACTCAAAATAAGGTTACTTCCAAAATGTTGGGTCGTATTTTTCAAAGTATAGAGAAACAAAGAAGTCATCTAAAAACCAAACATTAGTATCGGAGCCCTTCGTATAAATAATATTTAATATTTAGCCTTGAGTCGTATATTTTTTAGTTACCTTTATGCCTTAAACATTTTACCCACATTATTAAATATTCTTAAAACGTATGATCTGAGCTGCCAGGCTCTGATACAGAATTCATTTTATCGTGCTTTTATTTTAGAACTTTAAGGTTGTTTTCAAATTTTTGCTCATATAATATAAATATCCATGTCATTGGGTATATCCAGAGGAAAAATATTCTAGAACTGGTGTAACCTCTTACAAAGGTTGTAGCCATCTGGAGCCCAGCAGCCATGTAGGAAACAGCCCCTTTGGCTGTGTCACCAATGATGTGACCCAGGTTTTCTTTGTTTTTCTCTAATGCAGGCTTTTTTCTGAACACTAATGTGTCCTGAGCCACAAGCCATATAGCAATCTTTATAAAGCACAGACGAAATCAGGTCTTGTTGGGTTTCTTTAGCCCAAATTAAACTTTGTTGGGAAATTCAGTTATGGGATCTAAAATGATTTAATTTAAGAAGCGTTAACTTTCAAACCTCAATTAAAATTAAACCTTTCCTTAATCACAGCTGATCGCTCCTGTCATCCCCAAACGTCCTTCAGGAAGCTTACCGTGTAGAAGCCCCCAGCCCAGACACCCCCAACTGATGGAAAGCTGCCCACACTCCACCAGCCTGTCCGCAGCACACGGCAGAGGTCTGATCTGACCTGACCCACAAAGACAGGCCAAACAATGTCAAGCAACATTCCTGCCACATCTTAAATGAGAAGGATGTAAAACTTAAAAAGAAAGAGGCAAGATTTCTGACTATGGGAGATACTGTCAGAGCCCAGGTAAGACAAGTGCACCATGAGTTTGAGGGACGGCTGGACAGGGGAACCCTGGGAACGGTTCAGAACTTGGCCCCCATCACGGTTCTTGGAGGTGAGAAAAGAGCTGAACTCTGGAGCCAACCGCTGCGGGGAATAAATACCCTGGGGCAAGAGGGACCCAGAAGAGCCTGCACAGGGAACAAGTAGGTGCACCTGCCCTCCTGTCACCTCCCAGATGGAGGGAAGCTGGAGACAAGGCACAAAGCCTCACTGGGAGCAGAAAGGGCATTGTCCCCCCAGCAACACAGGTCCAAGTGCGGGAGCAGGAAGCACAGTGAGGCCTTGACCTCCACCTGCGGGCTGGCTGTGCAACATCCCGGTCTGAACCTTGGCTTCCCTGTCATGGAAATAGGACAGTTCTCACTGGGCTGATGGCCGCAAGGTTATGAAGCTTGAACAGAATAAAAGCATTGCTTTAAAACATGAAGTGCATGAAAACACAGCACAGACAACACCACATGACTCAGGTCAGGGCTGGCTCTGGGGCCAGAATTCCCAGATGTGAGCCCAGCTCACCAAACACCTCTCTGGGAAATCCTCCAGCCTATTTCCTTCACTGGAAATGGTATGAGAAAGGTTCCTACACCATGGACTTGTTCCAAGCATCTAAGTCGGCTACTACAGTTAAAGTGTTGGGAGCAGTGCCTGCCCCCATGACCCCATAGGCCACCCCCTTTCCTTGTAGGACACAAAATGACAGTGCGAGTCACTTCAGTGTGCACTTCAGTACTTTTACTGTCCCATCGACATGTCATTTGTCTACAATAGGCTTAACGTCAAACTAAGAACATGCAGTCTGTCTGTCACAGGCTGAGACTCATACGGTGAAATCCTCACCCCCAGGTGATGAGATCATGAGTGTGGTGCCCTGAGTGGGACCAGTGCCCTTGGGCTGGACAGCCCAGATGGCCTGTGTGCACCTGTCCCCTTTCTCTCTTACTCTTGCTCTCACCCTCTCTCTTCCAATCACTCTCTGCCACATGAGGACCCTGCAGAAAGGTGCCATCAGTGAACCAGGAAACAGGTCCTCACCAGACTAAATCTGCCAGAACCTTGACCGTGGACTTCCGGCCCCAGCACTGGAAGGGTTCCCCAGAGGAAGCCTCGTCTGTGGTTTCTGCTGCCCAGCCAGGTGTCTGGATGTGGCAGCAGGAGCAGACTAAGATGATACCAAGTGGCTTCTGTGTTCCACCAACTCATAAGTGCAGCTGCAGGAGAACACCCGGGGACAGAGGGGGGCCCTACTGCCAGCCCCCACATGCCATGGGCACTGTGATCTCAGCATGGGCCTCCACACGCCTCCACACCCTCTCTCATCAGCCCATGCTGGCTCATAGCAGCTTCTAGAGACAGGAGTGATGACTGGGTAGGGAAATGCTCCAATGACTGTGACTGCAGACAGTAATTTTAAAGTTCATTCAAACAGAACAATGTATACTTAACAAGGTGGCTATAGTGGAATGAATTTTCATTATTAAAAAATGAGGGCAGACTAATAAACAAGGAAATAAATAACAGACAGAGACAGCGGCGGGGCAGACCTACCACTCGGCTCCAGAACAGGAGGGCTGCTTCCCAAGAGCGAGCCAGCGAGGTTCCCTCTCAGGATGGAACTCCTTGGCCATTCTACACAGTTCATTGTTTCCCACTGAACTTCTCCACGCTGTTTTTTATGTTTCTGGTGGCTTTTAAAACCATCCTCATTTCCCAGCTTTTACTTGCTTTAGGGACCCCCAAAGGGCTTCCTGAGCTGCTAGGCACCAACACAGGCTGCTCTTGGCACAGGGCTCCATGGGACACTGTGCTTCTCTGATGCAGCTGGTGGCATCCTGGCCGCACCCAGAGGTGCAGGTGCACCCACCTCCCACTCCTCCCAGGCCTGTGCACCCCACTCACAGCCTCCTGGTGCCAAAGGCCCCAGAAGGGAGCAAAGCGTGCTCCTCCATCTGCCCGTGGGCAGGGGAGAAGGGGAGGACATGGCTGGGCAGAGCCCAGACTCCAGGCAGTGTCCCCTCCTGAGGAGGGGAGGGCAAGGCGAGCCAGTTGAAACCTGTGCTTCCAGCCCCAAGTCCAGTCTTCCTTCTTGGTGGTCCACACACAAAGCCAGGGATCCCTGAGCAGTGCCAAGTATGAGTCAGGCTCCCAGCACATGCAGAGAACGACCAGTGACACAGAGGACTCATCGGATGTCTACCAGGGGCTCTGCCTTCCATGGGTGAACAGCAGTGGGTTGGGGACACTATCAGGACTTACACATCTCATTTTATGCAGTTCATGAATTGTTCCGTGGGATTCTTTACATTAAGGAATTCAAACCGTCTGTCCTACTATCAGTGGACAGTATGAACATAATGAATGATAGCCTCAAAATGTTCCAATGAGGGAAGAGCCAGGGAAGGTCATAAATTCAAGCCCAAAAACACATTTATTGTTTTTTATGAAAAAATATTTTATCAGGGCAATTCACACAGTAGAAAGAGCACGTGGTTGAAAGCTGAAGCTAGTTATTCTAGAGCCCGGTCATTGTAGAAAGACGGGTTTCCCAGGGGTCTGAATGCCACAAGCATACAGATGATGGGATATTACTCAAGTACTTTTACTGAGTCAGATATAACTTTAAGCATCACTGACCATAATAACTTAAAGCTGGTTGCTGCAGTGCATGCTGAGGTAAAGGTGTGGGCTCAGAGACGGAGGGGCCACGTGGCAGTGCTGGGGACTCACAGGGTTCCCAGTCCTGGGTGGGTTCTAGGATTTGGGGTGCTGTGGACTGAACCACTTCCTCCCACATGCTCATGTGGATACCAGAAGGGCAGGACCCATATCCAACAGGACCAGGATTGGGCACCTGGTGTCTGCAGGCTGGGCACCCATGGTGAGTTCTGACTTTTAACCAGAGGCTCAATCCCCACAGCCAGGTCCTGAGGAGCCGCTCCAAGGCCCTGCACTCCGGGACTCCCAGTCTAAGCCCCTGCACTCCGGACTGCCAGGGCAGTGAGGAGGAGCAGGTGGAGTGTCGCGTCCTCTGATCTACCACTGCCATTCCTCCACGCTCCTGGGAGGGTCTAGCACTTCTTTGAAAAGGGCTCACAATAGTCCTTCATGGAGGGGGTGAGGAAGGAGGAGTGGTCACCTTATAAGCCACAGAAACCTCTCCATTTCTCTGTCCGCACCCCGAAGAGCCTCATGGCCTGGAGATGACGTGGGCAGTGACAGCTGCTTGGCTGCTCCGCCTCTCTGCCCTAGAAGCGCGGGTGTGTGTGCCTGTGCATTAGGGGGCAGAGACAAAACCAGAAGACCTCCACTCACCCAGGGCAGTAGTGCCTACGCTTTCTGACCGAGGGCAGAAATAAAACTGTAAAAGGAATCTAAGAAATCAACACAGAGGAAGGTGCTAATGTCTGCAGGAAAGGACATTTTTCAGGGCCTGGAGTGAGGGAAACAGGAGATTTCCCTCCAGGAGAAAGGGAGCGTCATGAGCCGTTTCTCAAGAACACTCTCTGTTCCTAAAAGTCGTATTCAAGTTCTAATTGACAGAGTCCTTTCTTTTTCTTTGATTTAAAGTCCTAATTTTAGATTATTCTAGTACTTATTTTAACATGGTTAATACTAATATAAATTTCTGACATGTGTGATGAACTAGAAATAAATGCTGAAATAAAATCTGAATGCTATTTCTTTTATAGAAAAACCATAGGACTTGGCAGGGAAGGTGTGTGGGTCTAGGTCCTTTGTAACCCCAGATTGACTTTGTAATTTTGGCAAAATTTTCAGTTCCAGAAATCCATTTCCGAGAAAGTTGGGCTTGTATTATTTCCAGAAAGCGAATCTATTCAGTATCACTGTAAGTCCCTTCTAAAAGCTTTGTATACACATGTATATTTGGTTTATACATGAATGCGTATTTCCCATAATGATTTCTCCTATCAATGATAAATAGAATTTCATGATAGCCCAGCTCAGTTTCCTGGCTTTATAGAGGAGTAAAGTTATTTTCTGTAATTCTGACCATAGTATTCCAGAAGAGAGGTGCACATAAACATGCCCTGAGAAATAAATGTGTTGCCAAGAAAAACCACCAGGTCATTATCGTATTGATTGCCACAGTGTGGAATCTTTTAATTGTTTGGTTGACACTTGACCTTGAACGCCCCCTTGTAACGCATCACAATACTGCCGGGTCTGTGTGCAAAAGGAGGTCTCCCTGCTCCCCCATTCACCATCTCCAGGCAACAGCGCAGGTGGTCTAGGTTTGGTCACAGGCTATAAAGCAGCTGATTTATAGAAGAGACTTTGCAATAAAAACCAGCAACGAGAAAATAAAAATTCTCTATGGGATTTAAAAGTCAATTGTCAAAAACATTCTAGTTCTACAATTTACTTCTCTTCGATACAGCAGTAGCTTTCTACTCTAAGGCCGGTAAGGTTTATTTATATGTTGATTCTGTAATCAGCACACACAATGAAAACTGCTGTTCCCTCTGAGATCACTGGCCTTAGAACATCACCTGGGAGCGTCCATGATACCTTGTCCTCCTCAGTGCTGATGGTTCAATGCAATCAATATTCCTTCACGGCTGGTCAGGCTTAAGACACAATTGATACTCTCAAGTTCACAACAACCTCACTTGTGAAAAAGGCACAAAAATTCTAAATAAGGTATTTAACAACCAAACCCAGTAGGATGGAAAAATGACTCAGCAATGAAAAATGCAACTGTCTAACTGACAAGTCAGAAGGGGGAAAAAAATGACTCATACCCCCCAAGAAGCATTAAATGAAAACTATATTCTTGATTTAAAAAATTTCCCAAACTGGAAATCAAAGGAAATGTCTATAACGCAAACAGAGTTTGCCAGAAATCCAAAAAGAACAAACTTTGCCAGCTTCAGTTCCTACAAAGGTCTCTGCCCTCATTAGGTGTGCACTGAAGCCCTCACCTGAGATGTGATGGCATTGGGGGTGGGTTTGATGAGGTCATGAAGTACAGATCCTAGGATGGGATGAGCACCTGCCAGTATGAGAAGAGTCTGGCACTTCCTCCATGGAGCACACATCCAGCAGGTGGCTGTCTGCAAGGTTGAAGGAGAGCCCTTCCCAGGAAGCCATCCTGCTGCACCAGGACATGCAGTGTCTGGATCTGGGATGCGCAGTGTCTGGCACCACAAGAAGGATGTGTGTGCTAAGGTACTAACACAGGGTGATGTGTCACAGAAGCCTGAGCAGACTGAACCTGGCCCTTGCTCTTTCTGTAAACACACACACTCAACACCCCTCATGGCAGAGACTATGTCCTGACCTGAGTCCAGGGAAAGAAACTGCAAGATTCTGGTTTCCCCTGAAGGTTAGATCACTACCTTTATCCTTTTACAAAAGGATTTCATTCTGTATTTCTTACATAATCAGAAATAAATATATACACATATATTCTTTAAATTAAGGAAAATAATGTATGCCTATGTGTAAGAAAACTGAGCACCAAAGGGCACCGTGCATGTAGGGCAGGCCTCTGAGAACTCAGAGAGGACTGTGGACTATAAAGACACCCCCACGACTTAGCCCACTAGTCTCTGAGAGTCACACTGCCCACGGACAGCCACCTGCAGGACACCCAGGCCAGCCCTCCCTCTGACAGGAAGCTGCATCTTCAGGCCCTACGCGTGGCCACCCAGCACTGGGTGAGTGAGGCAGTGAGAGCCGGGCCCTTAGTGGCCAGGCCCTCCACCTGTCTTGGATGCCCTGCCTGGGAGGAAGGCCTTGGCAACCAGTTGCCGTGACTACAGAGAAGTTGGTGTGTGGTCAGCACATGGTTTGGCCTCTTGGTGAGAGCCCAGGGGTGAGTATCCTTCTCTTCTTCCAGGACCAGGTGTGGCTGAGCTCCAGGAAACACAAGCCTCTGTTTCTAGCTAATGGGCACAATGAGTCATCTCACTGACAGGCCTTCCAACTTTGTTCCTGCTGCCTACGCCCAGCCCTGATGGTCTGGCTCACCTCCAGCCGGCACGGCCACTAGAGCGACAGGGCCTTCTGCCTTTGGATCTTTTAGATGTGGTTTTCCATTGAATGTGGTCAGCATGTCTGTGAGTTGCCTTTTATTATTTTTTTAAAATAAGGAATAATAAAAATAAGTACATGCATATAGTTGTGTGTCTGTGCATACACAAACAAAATGCAACATTAAAATTAAAATATCTACTTCTCCAAATGACCCTTTTTAGATGGGATGGTGTGGGATGCTGTGGGCTGGGCGACGTGTCAGTTGGAAACACTAGTCCCTGCTGATGGGCTGCAGTCTACTCCGCATGTGCTCCTGTGTCACATGCTCCTGTGTCACCTCATTTATTCATGTGAAGCACTCTACAAGTGGTGAACACCCGAGGTGCATTTGCAGCGATGACATTCAACAACTCTGAGACACTGTTTATATCATCAGCTCATTTTACAGATGTGGAACCAAAGGTCAGATGAGTTTAGGGCCTGCTGACCTCAGGATCAGCATGGACCCAGGCTGCTCTGATTCAGTGTGTCTGTCTGCCACAAAGAATGTTGCTTTCCTATCATAAAAGCAGGATTATTGTCAACATGTAAAAAAGCATGTGTGCTCTTGTGTACACACACACACACACACAAACACACACGGGGGAAACACAAAACACGCCGACATCAACTCTACCTATATCATAGGTTATCAACAACTGTTTAGTTGATTAAGAAAACGAAAATGGAAAAATGAAACCAACACAACAGGTATTTTCTTCCTGCTATAGTTTGGTGGTGTGTCTTGTGCTGAAATTCCATCCTTAGGGTTGGAGGTGGGGCCTGGAGGGAGGTGTTGGGTCAGGGGCACATTTCTGATGAACACCCTGGTGCTTGATGTAATGAATGAGTCCCCTCCTGCAAGAGCAGGTTATAAACAAGAGCCCAGCACCTCCCTCCTTCTTTCTCTGTCCCTCTCCCTCTTCCTCTCTCCCTCTCTGTTCCTGTCTCCCTCTCTCACTCTCTGTCTCCCTCTCTTCTTCCTCTCTCTCTCTCCCCTCTCTCTCCCTCTCCCCCTCTCTGTTCCTGTCTCAATCTCACTCTCCCTCTCCCTCTCTCTCTCTCCCTCTCTTCTGTCTCTCTCCTCTCTCTCTCCCTCTCCCCCTCTCTGTCTTCCTCTTACCATGTGATCTCCACTCACCGGCCCCCAACACCTTCCCCCACAAGCAGCAGCCTCCTGAGGTCTTACCTGAGGCTGAGCACAGGCCAGTGCCTGCTTCTTGTGCAGCCTACAGAACGGAGGCCCCAGTGCTTCTCTCTCTATAAACCGCCCAGCCATGGCATTCCTTCCCGCGATACGGTGGACTAGGGCACCTTCCTGGGAAGCTGGTCACAACCTCGGGCCTCAAGGCAAGGCCAGCAGAAAAAAGATGCCTGCACAATAGTCATATTAATACTTAATACTTTCCACAGTGTTATATGAGATCTCATGAGCATTACGACTGGACATGTCAATGATGAAACTAATATTCCCAAGCAGCATAAAATTGCCTTTAATTTTTAATTACTTTTTTACTCCTTTAAGTAAAATTAAAAACATGATTCCAATTGTCATATCAGTACACAAAAACAAGATAGGTGCAGGAAGTGGAATTCTGAGTTTATTTTGCAACTTTGTTACAGAAAGCACATTATTATTAGTGGCTGGAGAAGTTGGAATTTGCATAGAAAGAGTCAATACTGCCTGCTTCCCAGGATGCATGCACAGACAGGCCGGCCTATCTTGTGGTGTTTCTGATATTTTTGCCCAAGTTAACTTACATGAGGCTTTCAGGGATTATTTCTATTACTGATTATCAGACCCCAAACAAGGAAAAATTAGGTATCTGGCACTTTACAAATAATTAGTTCTCAATATGCTCTGATCAGAGATTAAACATTGAATGTTCTGGGAGCCTAGGGAAAAAGTTAGTGTTTCCAGATTTCTGACACGTGCTCCTAAGTATACAGAACAGCATAAGACCAAAACAATCGTGTACCATTTAAGGACAGGGGTCTGTGCTGAGAGAAGCATCCACAAGTGGTTTCATTGTTGTGCATGTCTGGACACTGTCAGCACAGCCAGTCACACGCCCAGTCTGGGGGGTTCCGGCCATTGCTCCAGTGCCACGGACCTGCACCACCTGTGACTGTGAACACAGGACCATGGTCTTGAAAGAGGCCTGTCACTGACTAAAACATCCCTATGCAGTGTGTAACTATATTAAAATTGTGGGCTGCTCCTTTAAGAAAAGGCAAAAATACAAAAATAAAGAGATTGCTTTATTTTGTTTTATTTTGAAATGGGGACAATGAGGCTATTTTAAAATCTTTTGTACAGTTTAATCATTATTTGAAAAATCCAAAATAGGAATTCACATCTTTAGTCTCTTAGTGCAGACTCCTTATACCCAATCTTGAATTATTAAATATTAATCCACTTAGCTATGATAAAAATGGTAACGCAAAATAATATTCAGTGTGACAGGATGGGCACATTTTAACAGCTCTCCTGTGGGCCTCCACATTTTCCTGAAAGTTGTCACTTGCAAGATTTTATATTAAGCCAGAAAAATTTCATCCTCCTTTCCTTAGAGGTTTTGCTCAGAGGCAGGGAAGGATGTTGCCTGGAGCTACCCTCAGTGGTGCCCTCCCGGCAGGGAGCCACCTCAGGCACAGTGGTTAGGAGGCCACTGCACCCTCGTAGGACACTTGGCCTCAAGAAGAGACCCTCTGTGGGACAGGGCCACCAGATGGGAGCCTCCAGCTCGGACCCTGCACCACCCTACCCCAGAGGGCTTCTCAACACTCAGGTGAGCTGAGGGCTCAGGGACAGAGTTGTGGCCTGCCACTTCTGTGGCCACTGTGGCCGAGCATGACCCTCAGGCACGTCCCTTGACTCCCTGAAGGCCTGGCTGTGGCCAACAGGAGCAGTCCAAGCCCACAGCTGGTCAAGGGCAGATGGGTCACCCTGCACACATCAAGCACACGTAGGGGTATCCCAGCAGAGTCTTCCTGGAGGCAGACTGTGCCCTGGGGACCCTGGCAAGGCCCCCCTCACCCTGCTCTGTGCTACCTGGAGCAGTGCTTCCAGAGGGCATCAGGGGCCACAGGGGGCTACGTTCCCATCTCTCAGCCCCTGGAGCCCAGTATCCATTCTCCCCAGGAACGCTAGGATGACTCTGCCCAGATAGCTCCCCCAGAGACAATAGGAGAACCTTCCCCAGAGACCCTGGGACAGGATCAGAGACCCAGAGCAGCCTCCCCAGCAGGGCCCCGTCTCTAGGACACAGGCAGGTTCTCCCCTAGCTGTCCTGTTGCCCCATCAACGTCCATTCACCTGTGCCTTTCCTCTGTTGTGGGCCTGCCCCCCTCTCCCTCCGCCCGCTCAGTCCATCTGTCTGTCTGGGTCACTCCCCAGCCTTGTCTCTGGCTAAGTATATTTATATATATGGGGACACCTCCAAAGGCCTACATGTTTTAGGAACTGATCTGTTTTTGAGGACGGAGGGTATCTGGCTGTGCAGATTCACAGCCCTGCCAGAGCCGCTCTGTGGACTGGGCTGCTGACCCGAGGGGGTGCAGAGTCTGTGCCCAGCCCTCCATGCACCTGCCCACTTGGTCCACCAAAACTGGCATTTTAGCCATTGATTTCTTTATCCTAAGACACGTGAAGGAAACCACAGCAGGAGGCACATTAACGGCTGCACAAATTATAGACTTTAGAGCCGGAAGTGAGCGTCGAGCACATTATTTACAGAGAAGGCAGAGAAGGCGTTCTCAGTGTCACTGTGAGCCTGCTGGGCCCTGCTCCCTCTCAGCCCCTCCTGCGTCCCGCCTCCCTCGCTCCGCCCTGCTGAGTCCCGGCTCCAGAGCCTGACTCTTCACCATCTTCATGTCCCAAACACCATGTCAGGAGACAAATTATGGAACCTCACAAATCTGAGATGCACAAATAAAAGGAGTTAGTAAAAAAAAATCCTTTTCCATCATGATATTTATCTAATAAAACATAAATAACCTGGCTTTCATAATATTAGATTTGAATCAGATAGACTGGATAGGAAAAAGAAATATTCCACTTTTCAAGATCTGAGTTGGTTTCATCTCCATGTTATGATTTGAAATAAATGGTTATGCTGAATTCAGATGAAATCTACGAACACAAGCACAGAGTCTGGAAAACAAGTGTCATGCTATCACACAAGTTCCATGGCGAATGGCTATTATACAAATACCACGGGATGGGGTAGCATTTCAATTCCAAGATTCTTCCCACAACACTTGACAGCCTCGCAGTAGCAGGTGGAGGAATAGAGTCTAAAAACCTTGATGGCAGCAAGAGACGCCGCATGGAGGAGGCTGTGAGCATCTTGTTTCTGTCTGCCCAGGGCCATCATGGCAGTAGGGGAAGCTGAACAACCATGTGAGGAGACAGACCTGAGCAGGCCAGGGGGCGGGAGGTTCTGTGGGACTCAGGACACTAAGTGATGTGAAAACTAGATACAGTCAGACACCAAGAGGGACCAGACACCCAACCTCAGCCAGAGGCACCCCAGCTCCCGAGACAGTGCCTGCCAGGCCACATCTACGACCAGGGGGCTCGGCCCACTCAGCCCCTTCAAGGAACGAGCTTCTGCACCACCAAAACCAGACCATTGGAACAGAAAAAAGAAACTTTTTCTGCATTTCAGATGGCTCTGATGAGAACAGAGAGATAGCATCTGTATTTCAAAGAATAACGAAAATCATGTTTGCTTACGATTAACAGCATAGATTACCTAAAACTCAGGATGGCATTTTCTGCTGTTTGATTTTTAAAAATCAGCTTGGGGGGGGGCGGAACACATTTACATTTATCACGATTGGAATATTGAACTCACAATTACAACTGACATGAAATGAAAAGACAGAAAAAAGTTAGAAACAACAATTCAGTGTGAGCACAGCCTCCTTTAGGGGCCCATCTTTCCCAGCACGTGATCCTGGGGGTCGTCTGCATAACTGCACCTCCCCCCAAATCAAGCTCTCAGTGTCCCCAGTGTCCCCGAGGGGGCAGAGGACACAAAGCATCTTTTGACCCTTCTGGAAGGGAAGCAAGGCCCTCCCTCCATCTCACCAACGCTTGTGGCTTCCTGGCTATCACCCTTCTCAACGTACAGGTTCAATTCTTTGACTGCAGATGAAAACAGCTCAGTGGCACCACTTCTAAGCATGAGGTGAGGACCCAGGAAGTACAGGACATTCAGCAGCCCCCTGACATTCTGATGGCACCAAACACTCAGAAAATGGTGTAAGAAAACCTCTGCTATTCTTGGCCCCTGCTGCTCCCTAGGCCTCCAGAGGGAAGGCAGGACAGTCGTTCCCAAGTGCCACGCTCCCAGCCTCCACATAGAAGATGAGAAAAGTAAGCCTGTCCCCTCTGCTAGGAGCATCTGGGAAGTACACTGTCAATCAGAATGTGTTCTTTACTTCAGAAGAGAGAAGTCTCTTTTGAATAAAGATAATTTTTAGGCTAATGGAAGAGCATAGAGGCAGTATATGAGGAACAGGTGATTTAATCCTTGATGTTACCAGTGAGTGTTCATAAACGTACCAAGGACTGAAGAGAAATTTTATTTTCAGTTTTATTCCAAAAGGGAAGAGAAGGAAGGAGATGTGGAGGGGTGAGGGCAGGAGGGAAAGGGAATGAGGTTAATACACGGCCTCTTTTTCTGCTCTTTAGGAGAGATTTGTAAATTATGTGAAAGGCCATCTTAGGCTTACAATGTATCGTTTTTCCAAGTTTTAGCCCAAATATCTGACATGTTCTTTTTTTTTTATAACCTCCAAAGATCAAGGGCACTTCCCACTTCCTACGACATGTGTTCTTGGGAAATTGCACAAGAAATCATGGTGTTTATTGGACAACGCCCTGAGCTGGGCTCGCCAGGTCCTGGCTTCTGGTCTTCCCCATGAGGACGCGTCACCTGCTCAGTCTCTGGTGTTATTTCTGCTCACATGCTCTCAACCACCTCATGGGAACTGATAAATGAGACAGAGAAGAACCACCATGTTCTATTAGTGAAAAAATTATTTCTTTTTTCTTTATACTTTAGATATAAAAGCCACTTTTAACTGAAATTGCTATAATAGTAGATTAATGGAGATGTCTTTTAGTTCATAGTTCACAAAACAGTCGAAAGTGATCACTCAAAGCTTCCAAGCAGATAGGTTTGTTCTGAACTGAGCAATTTTAAACAGAAAAGTTTGTAGTTATTTGAACACATCTGAGAATGCAGGGCCCCGGCCCTTCCATGTGACCAAGCTGAGTCTAACTGCATGAGGGACCACTGTCCAGGACCATCCTGACCTGAACTCTTGCTGTGCGATGCTCATCCAGGCTGCACTGGGACCACCGTCCAGGACCACCCTGACCGGAGCTCCTGCCATGATGCTCATCCCGGCTGCACCGGGGACCACCGTCCAGGACCACCCTGACCAGAGCTCCTACTGTGATGCTCATCCAGGCTGCACCGGGGACCACTGTCCAGGACCACCCTGACCGGAGATCCTGCTGTGACACTCATCCCAGCTGCTACCACAGCCCTGGGCACATCTAGCTCAATCCAGAGCCTGACGTGGTCAGGGGAAATAACAGAACTGCTATTTTCAAGATTAAATTGAACTTAAAAAGAGATTTCCCCCAAAAGAGAAGAAATAAGGGAGAGAAGGAGTAAATGAGAGAAACGGAGGAGGGAGCAGGGAGAGAGTGCAACACCCACTGTGTGCTTTATCTGCTAAAAAAAATTCTTCAAAGAGCAGTATCCAATTTGGCTTGAAGTGAAAACCAGTCATATGTACTTTTGAGAAATGAAGTATACACATATTAAGCAGGAAAATGTACATATATTTGCTAAAGTGAACAAATTTACTATGACAAAACTATTTAGAATAAAAGAAAGAGAAGATTTTTCTTAATTGCAATTCAGACAATTCATTGTGGGAAAGCAGGTGTGATCCGTCCACACACTCCTGTCAGGATCGGGTTGTAATAGAAGAGTTCCAATATTCCCCTCAGCTACACTTTCTCTACACAGCCGTGGATAAAGATCAGTCCATTTCTCCCCATTCTTAATGGGGAAAACCACTAAGAATCTCATGGGTCACCACAGACTCTAGAATCCTCTTGGTCCTGAACATAGAATTCAACTTCTAAAATCTGTGTATCTCATGAAAATATGATGTTCTCAGATAGAAGGGACAAAACAGATTCACCCAATGATTTCCCATTCTTCTGTGAAGTAAGAGTTGGCTCTGGAAGCTAATGATTCTAATGGCACAAACAAATACAGCAGGTCATTATAATGGTGGTGAGTAAGGCCACCCCACATCTGGTTCTAAGCTGACCCAGGGGAGCCCAGTCCCTGGCTCAGGGGATGGCACCACCACACAAAAGCAGTGTTCTGGTTCTGGGAGGGTGCATCTCACATTAAATCCAATTCTGAGCAGTCACCCAAAACAGGATGGGTGTTTCTGGGATTTGAAGGGACCAGGATGGTGCCCATGGTTTCTGAAGAGACCAGAGTAGTATTCATGGTTTCTAAAAAGCTCAAATATGGAAAGAATATGGCATTTATATGACCTCAGAGCAAGATAATTTAGGCTAAACTGATCCCTAATTTGAAAGTCAATATTTAAATGAAAAAAAAAATTACACGTTTTTTAAAAATGGAATTAGCTATAAATGCTAGGAAAATAGCTAATGGTAAAGTTGTCTGTTAAATAATTATACCGTTATTTGAATGGATCCCCATATTCATTCTTAAATAATTACTTAATATCACACAATCAATTATTCTATCTCTCACAAAACAACACTCAACCTATTCCCATAAACTTGAGCTTACGATAGACATAGGCATCATTTCAAGGAAACAACTTATTTTGCAAACCTTGATCTTTCTAGGAAGCACAACCGTGATGAACTCACTCAATGATCAGTTCTCTACCATTTAACTTAGTTTAGATTCAAAAAGGGTCTTGCAATGGAATATATGTATATTTAACTCCACATTCTTGTGATTCTCAGAGTATCTCTGAGTAATTACCTTGGAGGTTTGTCTAAACACTGACAGGCTACTTCTTGTATAGTAGCTTCTTCGGTTCCTTGCAGACATCTTTCTGGGAGTCGGAATTCCATTTCCCCTGATAAAAAGCCAGAGGATGTGCCCAAACCACTTGTCTCCATTTGCACAATTTAGTTTTCTTTCCAGATGCTGCTTTTTGGATCATAATGGAGCCATTTGTCCCAGTGCAGAAGTTTTGCCCTGAAAATGAATTAGGCTTTTTTTGGCAGCTGGATGAACACTTTCAGCCAGAAGGGCTCTTTTCACATCAGAAATCTGACTAGCATAGGACATCAGCACAATCTCTGAAAGCCTCCACCTTGCCGCCAGTCTCAGGCACCAGGGGCACGGCCGGCATGCTGGGGCTGCTGGCAGGTGCACACATGTGAAGTCTCCCCATGCACAGTCCACTCATCTGTAGGACAGACACGACCTACCTAAAGTATGGCAGATGTATTTTAGACAAAGTGTCAACAGCCCTTTCTCAACTGTGGCTGACTCTCTTGCCCCCTGTCTATGCTTTGGGAAGTGGATGCACAGCTTTTAGGTAACAACTGCATCAGACCAAATCAATCCATAAAACTTTTGAAAGCGTATCAAGATTAACAAATTTGCACTATAATTTTATTGGGTCTAGTCTATCTGGAAAAGAGGATCTATTTATTAACCTTTATCTTAAGATTTTTTTTCCACATTTGAATTATTGATACTTATGTCTGCTTTTCTAAAAACAACAACAAAAACCTGTTCTGAAGAGTTAAGTATTGAAGAAAGTGTTTACCATTCAAGTGGGAGGCTCTGAGCCCAGGGAGTGCCAGCAATGTGCACATGCTACGTGTGAGCCTGCCTCCCTGCGTGAGGTCAGTGTGGGGACATCTTATAAAGAACACGGGCCTCACCCAAGCTCTTACACACCCTGCTCCACTCTGGCCACCATGGGGGCCAGGAATAAGACTCATCCCATGGACCCAGGCAACACCCACTTCTCTGCCCATTTTTTATTTGACTTGGTTCTAGTTCTCACTGCTCTATGTGCGATCCTGTTTCTCTCTGGGTCTGACACTTGACAGCCCATAATTCATTACATTTCCAAACTCTGACTCAATTTCTGGCTGAATAAACAAGGAGTGTGATACCCAGATCCCCAGGATGCATCCCCAGCCCTCGGGCATCTTTCCTGCACCTGCTGAGAAGGATGTGCTGACAGCTCAGGGCAGGATCATTCCAGTCCGGCCACCTTGGCACTGCCTTGCTCAAGGCCCACCTCAAGGAAACAACTCAAGAGAAGATGCTGGGTTTTCCAAAACTGCCTTGATGCCAGGCATCAAAGAGGTAAGATGGGTGTAGTGAATTTCACCCACAAAAGACTTTGGATTCCACAGAGAAGCAGTGGGTTTATTTGAGGACTGAACATGAGGTTTATTTTTCAGCTTTCTTCTGGCAGAAGAAACCCTGGGCTTTCCCTTTTGCATTGGAAGCCAACAGCTATTGGCCGCTGATGAGGTTTTGCTTTGGTTTCTGTCTTCCCATCAACTGTGTTCAGATTCAACTAATTTTTACTCCATTCCTACCAAGCTCCAGACATCATATTGGGTATTTTCAAGTACACTGTCTGCCCCATTCTCCATGTGAGGTGAGGAAGTGTTTCCTCCCCACTTTATAAAGAAACTAAAGAAAAAGCAGTGTGTTCAGGGCAAGGGGCTTGGAGAATGGACACTATGTTTATAACATACTGTGGCCTTCCTATGAACAAATTCTCTACATGTGAAGAAGAGAAAAAAATTATTAAATGCATGTGGTGGATGTACCGGTATCTCTGTATAATTCTTTCAGCTGTGCTGTATGTTTAAAAAATTGCCTAATAAAATATTGGAAAATTTAAAAAAGAGAGAAACTAAAGAAATAAGGAACTGTCTGGTGCCTTCTGTTAAGTTTGCAATCCCAGGATTTCTGACTCCAACTCTCCTGCCCCTAAGCCACAAATGCAGCCAAGTAAGACAAACTACAGGATCTGTACACAGTACACAGTATTGGGGGCAGGGCAAAGCTCGAAAGGACCCCTCCACCCCAACACCAAAACCCACAGGGCATCATCCCGGCCCACAGGAAGCTGCTGGTCTCCGGTGCTTCCATGTGAGGGCCAGGGCTGGGGTGCTCAGCCGATATCCACCACCTCCCAAAGTCACAGGACACTCCCGTAAGGCTGAGCTTTCCGACACTTTCAATTGCCAAGATCCCCTGAATTCCCCTGCATAACTGTCCTCAAGGCTGTCAATGTGTGGATGACTCCAGGGTGCTGCCACTCTCCTGTCTTCTGGAAAATTCCAGACCATTACCCATCACTGAGAAAGAGTAATGGTCAATGTGCCTAGGATGGTCCCTTACCTATGGCAGGGAGTGAAGTCTTGACTGGACGAAGAGCCCAGGTGAGATCTAACCAAATAAATGCAATATAGACATAGCATAGAAATAAAATCCAGGGTGGCACCTGTGGCTCAAAGGAGTAGGGTGCTGGCCCCATATACTGAGATCTAACCACACAAAAACATGTCATTTTTGTGTGTTACAATAAGTGAGGCTGACTCCGCATCTGAATTTCTGCACAGAGAGTAGCAGTTGTATTTTACGTCTGTACAACCTCACTTTCTTAATTATTGGGATTGGAAGAAGAATCTTTAAAATTGCCATTGCGTGTATATTATTAAACAGAAGTTTATGTAGCACCGATGGTGTGATGGGCGTGGTATTAAGTAATTAAGTAATTAAGTGACGCAAACTCACTTAATCTTCATGATCATCTTATAAGGTAGTTATTGTTATTAGTCCAATTTTCAGATGAAAAAATTCTCACCAAGTGGTTAAGAAACGTGCCAAGGACCCACAGTAGCAAATGGGGATAGAATGTGACCCCAGGGAGTCCGGCCCCGGATCTGTGCCCTCTGTCACAAGCTGTGCTGTTTCTTAGAGCACTGAGGGAAGGCAGTTCCCATGATTATTCTGGGGAAGATAAGGGAAAATTTGACAAGGCAGACACTGAGCCACATCTCTCTTGTATGTTTCTTTATCTTTTTCTTAATTTATGTTTATTTATGTTTTCTTTATGTTTATTTTCCATAGTTGAATCATTTCCACATCCCACACCTGCTATGAATGATGCTCTGGGCCCAGTGAGGCAGAGACAGGCCAGCTCAGGCAGGAGCCACGGTGTTCCAGAGGCAGGTGTGGGCCCACGTTCCCACGCTGTCTGTCAGGGGAGCCAGGAGTGGAGTCTGCTCAGGCAGACTTGGCTCATAAGCCCCACGTCCCCACCACCCACGCTACCTGACTTAAAAGAGTCAAAAAGTGACACCCATGAGGTGGGAAGGTGCAGACAGGAGGTGGCCAAGCCTGGTGGTGAGGAGAGCCCAGGGGTGCTCATAACCTATTGGCTTTCACAAGAGGTGCAGACCAGGGAAATTTAGAAGTTAAATATCCATGTAATATAGAAATATATGCAATATAGACATAATATAGAAATAAAATCCAGGGTGGCACCTGTGACTCAAAGGAGTAGGGTGCTGGCCCCATATACTGAAGGTGGTGGGTTCAAACCCAGCCCCGGCCAAAAACTGTTAAAAAAAAAGAAGAAGAAATAAAATCCATGAGAAAGGTCCCACTAAGGGTGTAGAACACTCGGATTTTTCCAGTAAAACTTGGCTGTGAGTGTCCCCTGAAGATGGGACACGAGGGTTTACGGGTTTGGATTTGTTTCCGTGTCCCCCCATTTAAAAGACAGTGCTGTGCTGTGACCCTGCCACATGCCACACCAGTGCCTCAGGGACACAGGCACAAAGCTGCTTCACATGGCCGTCAGCCACAGCCCGCGACACTGGCCAGGTGTGGGAGACTGCTCTTGGGGTTCTGTTTTTAATGCTGAAAATGTTTACCTTTCAGAAACGCACTGTACCACCTTCATCCTTAGGCAGCCGAAGTTTCTCTGCGCACAGGGTTTGGGAACCAGCACCCAGAACGTCTCTGGACACAGGCAGGGCCCTGACTGCCCAGTCCCCTTCCCCAAAATTCTGTACCTGTCCTCCTGTCTACCAATAAAACCCTGAAATTAGGATAATTTCTTTAAAAAAAAAAAAACCACATGATTTGAGTTCCATGTCTCTCTCTGGACACTGCAGCAAAGCCCTTACTCGAGTGTTTGGGCAGAAGCATCACAGAACCCTAGGACGGTTTAGGGACACAACACAGACCTTCTCCCCTCCCTGGGGCTGCAGACACCAACACTTAGCGCTGACTCAGGGTTATGAAGGTGTCTAGAAAACACAGTGTGGGGACAGCCCCAACCCACAGAGGCACGAGGAGAGAGTGGCCCTGGCAAAGTGGTGAATCATCTGTATGACTTATAAAAATGGCTCTACTGGAAGAGAATAAGGAAGAAAAGAAAAACGAAAGCCTTGGAAGCCCTTCCAGACTCCTTCTTTCCCAGAAAGCACATCCCTCTCTGACTGTCCCCCTCAGCCACCTGAGTGTCCAATCTGGAATTCTGCTGAATCAACAGTGTGTGAGTGTCCCATGCTGCTCCAGGAGCCACGGCCTTGTCTAAACATCGTCCAAGTCTGACCCACGTGGAAGGCCCGGCTGGTGCAGGGTAGGCTCTGGGAGCCGCCCTGGCCTGGACGCTCTCCGGGCAGCCAGCCCTCCGTCTCACAGGTGGGAAACTGGGCCCCAGACCAGTCAGCTGTGGAGCCCAGGCTCTCTCCACTTCACTGTGCTTTAAATATACCCATTTGCCTTTATTTCAGAGGCATGTGTGATATTTCTCCAAGCTGAACAACTCACATAAAAGGCTAACACTTTATTAGGATGGAAAATCCATTCTGGGGCATTTACACTGCCTGCTCGATGCAGTAAACAGATCTGGCTTAATAGGCCATCTGCTCTCATCCCACCCATTTGGGGAGACTCTTCCCAGAAGAGAGCGCATCTGAGATGTTTAAGTAAACCTGCTTCTACAGCCCTGAGACTCTTACGCATTGCAGAGTCAAAACATTTTATTTAAAGTTTCCCCTGAGCACAGTTCACCATGAGACATCCTAATCGGTGGCGAGACCCTGAACCCTGGATGGCTTCTCCACCATGGCCAAGGTCCCCAAATGCACACAGTAAACATGAGCAACTTTTTATCAATTACGCTTCAATAGATCTTAAAAATTTTAGTTTGCCAATGAAAGAGAGAATTTTCTGAATACAAATACCTGAACATTCCATGGAGAAGGCACCACAGGTGAGCCACTGAGCTCACCTGTAAAAATGCCACTTCACCAAGCTGCCGGCCCCCCAAGCTGTATCAGCTGCACTGTTGCTGGGGCAATGGTTAGATGTATGAACAAGGTTGTTCCCAATTGAATTTGACTCTCTGACAGAACATTTTTTTTTAGTTCCAACACAGGGGTGTTGTAGAGACTCCCTGACGCCATTGCTAGGAGGACACCCACCTCCCTGTAGAAGCCCAGACCCTAGGAAGTCACAAATCGGCCCCAGGGACTGTTCACCTTCTGAGGTCACCTGTAAATTGTGTCTGAGGACCAGCACCTGGAAGGCACAGAGCAGGGCACACAGACGCTCCAACCCCCCTCCCCCATCCCCGCCAGCGGCAGCCCCTGTCATGGCTAAAAGAAGACTCAGGACTAGGCACAAAAATCAGCCCCAGTGCAGTGTCGGGATGGCGGGGCAGGGGTCCCAGCGTATGAGCGTGCTGAAGTCTGCACTGAATCGTAACACCCATACAATTACTTTATTCCTAAAACATAGGAGCTTGGCTCAGTATAAAAATATAGTTTAACATGATTTACTAAATAAACAATTCACTTGTTTTATTGGGTGGGCCCCAACCTGCCACGTGAGCCCTCTTACACTGTGTGCTGGGAAGTTCCTTATAAACTGCTTTTCCTGCTGTAACTGAGCTGCAGACCACCACGCAAACGGGGCTGGAGGCTGCTGTGCTCTTATTTTCCTCCTTCCTCCCCACAAGCTCCCCCAAACCATCCTCCTTCAGGAAAGCAAGGCCCGAATCCTTGCCACCCTGAAGGCCCAGAGCTTCACAGCACCAAAGAATGGTCACAGTGGACTCTTCATTTTAGGCACCAGGGTCGTAATTTTTAAGGTGTTAAACCCTTTTCTATGTAGAATGGAGCCCTTCAGAGAGAGTGGGTGAGACGGGGTGCCACTCACAAACCGGTGTCCTGCTTGGCTCTTTGGTGACTGGTGTCGGTGAGGCAGGCGCGTGTGTGAGGCAGTGGCAATCTTCTCTCCTGCTAAGGAGGCGTAAGGCCGGGGCCCTTCGGAGACTTCACAGATGGTGGAGTGCTCCTGACACCGCACTCTGGTGAGGGATGCATCCTAATTAAGGGTAATTAACCCTCAGCCAGCAAGAGCGGTCCCTGGCTGCCTCCCTGACAGTTGGGTATCACAGCAACAGCGCAGAAGGGAGGTGGCAGTGTGCGGGTCCCCAGCCTGGTACAGCCACTGCCGAGGACCGGCTCTGGGACTAGCAGCTTCTGCGTCTGTACAGGGGCTGCTGCCGAAAACCCCTGCTGGGCCCAGTAACTGCTGACACGGATATGCCCGCCCAGCCTGATGGAGGCTCCTTGGGCTTCCACCTCCCACAAAGATGCTCAGGGTCGCACGTGTTTGACCCCAGGGCATCTGCTCCTGACCCACCCACCATGACCTTCCCTAATGGAAAAGTTTTCTGTGACTTGGCCATGCTGTTCTGTGACCTGGAACGTCCTTCCAGGCTCTTTTTCCCTGGCCATATCACCCTTCCCCTAGGCTCCGTGTTGCCCTTCCATCCCGAGGCTCAGTGCCACCATGGCTCCCTGGACCCAGAGACAATGAACACGCGGGTGCCCCAGTTTAGTGGCAATTCATCTCTTAGGAGGAGGCACTGACCAGACTGGCAGGTGCTCTCCAGATCCTGGTGATGGGCACCCAGATTGAAGGGCCCAGGATCATGATTTGCTGTTAGCAGACTTGCTGTGGCATGTGAGGCCAGCCCCATTCTGACCAAGGCCGTGCCCAACACCATGACATGCAGCCCCTGCTGGGTACTGAGACCCCAGCCCTGGTAATGGCATCCTTGCAAACCTGTGGCATCTTGCGGCTCCCAAACACAGCACGAACCCACAGGCAACAACCTAACCACAGCAGGAACACTCTAGAAATAATCCAGGAGTCCCGAGAGATCCCAGAGTCCTGGGTCAGAATAAATCAAAGCACCCTAGTCCAGCAAATCTCCAGTCTGACAGGTGTCACAACCACCCATGGAGGGCTGGCATGCTCACAGAGCACACAGACCCCTGAAGACCTGGGGGACCCCACTACAAGCCCCAGAACCTCTCTGGAGCACACTCTGCCCTCTCTCCTTCCTCCCCACATTCCCTCCAGACTAGTAAAGGAATTCCGAGAAGAAACCATCCCCCAAGCTATGCTCTGCCTCTGGGACATGGGCCCTGGTGGCAGATGAATGGGCGTGGCTAACTGCCCATCCACGAGGCTGCCAGATTCCTTTGCCATGAAGGAGGGTCCACACCCAACACATCCAGAGCAGAGTCAGTTTTGCTGTCGCCTGTGAATCTAAGCTCCACGCGCTGACGACTGTCAGCCTGAGAATAGAGAGGCCAGAGGGGAGGCCTCAGTCTGAACAAGCTGCAGAAAACAGGTCTAGGATTGAAAGATGTCAGACAGGATTGAAAGATGCCACCTCCACAGACAAATGGCAATATGTTAACAGAGCACCTGGCCCTGAATTTCCTGATAATTTTATCAGAATCTCATAGAAAGAAAACTTGTGCTTAGCCTTCAGGAGAACTTTGTATAAATACACACTAGTAAAATAAACAATTCGCCCTCTCTGAAATCATATCAATGGCTTGTATTTCTCATTTAAGAAAGTTACTTAGTTTATCTCTTCTGATTTTGAATCATGTGCCAATCACACTGTAAGATTCAAGATTGGGCTATGTGTATGTAATATTTTATGATATAATCAAGATTTCATTAATTTGTACTTTGAATAAAATTTATAACACATCACATATATTGTTTTTCATATAATATTTTCTCTTAATTTATTTAAACATTTCCCATGGGATTAAATGTTCCTCACTGATATGATAATACACTAGCTTATTTTTTTTCTTGGCTCATCCATATTTTCCTCTTTTTTGTAGTAAAAAATACATATCATAAAATCTGCCATTTTAACCATTTTTAGGGGCATAGTTCAGGAGCATCAAGTGTGTTTGAACTGCTGTGCAGCCGTCACTATGGAAGGGCTCCAGAATGCTTTCATCTTCCCAAACTGAAACTCTGCACACACTGAACACTAAATCCCCTTCCCTCCCTTCAGCCCCAGCACCTGCCCCTCACTTTCTGTCTCTGTGGATTCGGCAACTCTGGGACCTCAAGTGAGTGGAACTGTGCAGGCTTCTCCTTTCCTGACTGGCTTATGTCACTTGGCATAACGTCCTCAAAGTTCATCCACGTGGCAGCAGGTGTTAGAATGTCCTTCCTGGCTCGGCGCCTGTGGCTCAATCGGCTAAGGCGCCAGCCACGTACACCTAAGGTAGCGGGTTCAAATCCCCAGCCCGGGCCCGCCAAACAACAATGATAGCTACAACCAAAAAATGGCCGGGCGTTGTGGCGGGCGCCTGTGGTCCCAGCTACTTGGGAGGCGGAGGCAGAAGACTTGCTTGAGCCCAGGAGTTGGAGGTTGCTATGAGCTGTGATGCCATGGCACTCTACCCTAGGGAGATAGCTTGAGGCTCTGTCTCAAAAAAAAAAAAAAAAAAAAAGAAGATCAACAAAATAAAAAGTTGGTTTTTTGAAAAGATTAACAAAATAGATAAACCTTTGGCCAACCTAACCAGAACTAGAAAAGTAAAATCTCTAATATCATCTATCAAAAACGATAAAGGAGGCTACTGTGGCCGGAGCCATGAGTATGCTCAGGCTTCAGAAGAGGCTTGCCTCTAGTGTCCTCTGTTGTGGCAAAAAGAAGGTCTGGTTGGACCCCAATGAGACTAATGAAATCGCCAATGCCAACTCCCGCCAGCAGATCCGGAAGCTGATCAAAGATGGGTTGATCATCCGCAAGCCCATGACTGTCCATTCCCGAGCTCAATGCCAGAAAAACACCTTGGCCCGCTGGAAGGGCAGGCATATGGGCATAGGTAAGCAGAAGGGTACAGCCAATGCAAGAATGCCTGAGAAGGTAACCTGGATGAAGAAGATGAGGATTCTGTGCCAGCTGCTGAGAAGATACCAAGAATCTAAGAAGATTGACCACCACATGTATCACAGCCTGTGTCTGAAGGTAAAGGGGAATGTGTTCAAAAATAAGCAGATTCTCATGGAACACATCCATAAGCTGAAGGCAGACAAGGCTCGCAAGAAGCTCCTGGCTGAACAGGCTGTGGCCTGCAGGTTGAAGACCAAGGAAGCACGCAAGCACATGAAGAGCACCTCCAGGCCAAGAAGGAGGAGATCATCAAGACTCTGTCCAAAGAGGAAGAGACCAAGAAGTAGAATGCTCCCCTCTTCTCTGTACATAGTGGCCTCCATGACTGATGATCAATCATTCAAATAAAACAAGCCTTTATCTGATTAAAAAAAAAACGATAAAGGAGAAATAATAAGACACTTCAGAAATTTTTAAAAATCCTCAATGATTACTACAAAAATCTCTATTTCCAGATATATGAAAATCTGAAGGAAATGGACCAATACCTGGAAGCACGCCACCTTCCTAGATTCAACCAGAAAGAATTAGAAACCTTGAATAGACCTATATCAACCACTGAAATAGCATCAACAATACGAAATCTCCCTAAAAAGAAAAGTCCAGGACCAGATGGCTTCAAATCCAAATTCTATCAAACCTTTCAAGAGGAACTAGTACCTATATTATATAACATTTTCCAAAGTATAGAAAAAGAAGGAATACTTCCCAAAACATTCTATGAAGCAAATGTCACCCTGATAACCAAACCAGGAAAGGATCCAACAAAGAAAGAAAATTATAGACCAATATCATTAATGAATATTGATGCAAAAATATTCAATAAGATCTTAGCAAACAGAATTCAACAACACATCAAAAAACTTATACACTATGATCAAGTTGGTTTTATTCCAGGGTTACAGGGATGGTTCAACATATGCAAATCTATAAATATAATACATCACATCAATAAAATAAAAAAACAAGACCTTATGATTCTCTCAATTAACGCAGAAAAAGCCTTTGATAATATCCAGCATCCTTTCACGATCAGAACACAATTGCCTATCTAATCAGCTCTTCCAGAAATCTTACCTGAAAGGTTTTAAAAACTGTGGCTGGAGCAAAGAGGTCATCTGGTTGGCCACTAGGGAAGCCAGGCTGGGATGGGAATGACTGGCCAGCCAAGGCAGGCATCAGAGGGGGCTGGACCAGGCTGGACCCCTCCTGACTACAAAGCCTGGGCTGACTCACTTCCCACTAAGGTCTGAGCAACCCTCCTGATGCCCTCAGGATCACCCTGCCATTGATGGGGATATGCAACCCTTTGTGGGCTTAGACTCTGGGAGTCTGTGGTTTTGAGCCTGAGCTATTGGGCCAGCCCTCGCCTTCTGAGCTCCAGACTCACAGTGCATTTGCTCTTTCCCCACCATCTCTGAGTGAATGCTGAGCAGATGCCTCTTTTAAACAAATCTGCCCTTCCATAGCCCAGCCACCTCCAAGCTGCCTGTGGTTCAGGCTGAATGCCTAGATTGCCCTTGAGCTGTCCACTATCACACCTCAGCCAGGTCCTTCTGCAAGTTGCCAGCTGACTTTGTCCTGCACCCAGCTCCAGCCATGCTCACCACCCCCACTGCCACCTCCCTGGCCTGAACCCCACTTTCCCTTGCCTGGACTCCACGCTGCCACTTAGTCATCCCCTGAATGTTCCACACCTGCTCACACTGCAGAGCCCTTGCATGTGCTTCTCCCCTCTACCCCAGCTGTCCTGAAAGACCTCTCCCTCACCTTCTCAGCACAGCTTCTCCTACCACTGTGCTTATCATGACAGGCCTCAACACTCCCCACCCTCCTCCTGACAGTCTTCTCCACAATGGACCACCCTTTTACATGCACGTAATCTGCTTTTGTGCACACGGTGTATATGCACACACATATTTTTCTCTCTGCTTCCACACTAGAGTGTGATCCCACAGGGTGTAAATGTGTGCCTGCCTGGGCCACTGCTGTCTCCTCCCCAGGGCCCATCCTGGGCCTACATACAGTAGGTCCTCAGCCAACCTTTATCCAGGGAATGGTTGAGGTCCTAATATTCTCAGGTTCAGAGGACTTAGCCCTGACCTTGTCATCTAACCCCCAATTCTGCACAGGCCCTGGTTCAGTGTCCACCAACACCCCACCCCTGGTATCTACTACCACTCCAAATCCACACTCAGGCCTGTCCTGGTTCTTTACTATCAGGGGCTGCACAGACTCTGAGTATGAGAATATGGTGAGCCTGGGGCTGTAACTAGGAACACGAGCCAGGCGGAAGCTATGGGATGACTCCCCTTGTCTATGTGGCTTCTATTCTGACTTGGCCTGAGCCGGAACCCGGAGCTGCTACAGAAACACAGGCTGGCAGGAACACACCCTCCCCAGACAGGAGGGATGGCAGACAGAGCAGCCAAGGGCAAGGTCCCCTCTGGAACTTAGGCTCCATCCTCCAAGTGGGGCACACAGGGTGTGCCCATCAAGTAGCGGTCAGCTGATGCATATGTAGACAGACCAGGCAATGAACAGACACACTCACCTGCTGCACAGCCTCCCGCTTCTGGTTCATAGCAGCCAGGTAGCGCAGAATCAGCTTTGTGGCTTCAGTTTTGCCGGAGCCGCTCTCTCCACTGACCAGGCAAAGGGGCAGAGTGAGCATCAACCTTCTACTTGCCCCCTGATGTGAGGTCGGGGGTATCACGAAGCAAGAAGATGTGTGCAGCAGGCCAGTCCAATGTGTCAAGAGAGATTTTCCAAGGCCCCATAGGTGGCTTTCCAAGGTGGCTGGATACAGACCTGCTACCTGAGGTCCTCCCTTCATCCCCCACATAACACAGGCTGGCTCACCTGATGATTATGCACTGGTTCTGTTTGGCATCAAGCATTTTGGTGAAGGCAAGATTTGCAATTGCAAAGAGGTGCCTGGGGAGGTAGGCCGCTAGGCATCACTGGAGCTGGCCCCAGCCCCCATGCTCCCAAAGCTCCCAGGGGTTGGGTAAGGGGCATCTGTGTCTAGCCAAGCAGCCAGTCCCATCCACCTTTCACCCCCTCAGGAAAGTGCTCCTGCCCCCATCCTGGTCCCCACCCGAGCCCCAGAGACACTCACGGGGGGTTCTCTCCCAGGGCTCGCCCACTGTACTGCTGCACCTGCTGCAGCCCATAGATTCCGAACATACAGTATGGGTTCACCGACACCAGGATGCTGCCGATGTACGTCTGTGGGCAGATACTGGCCTCAGCGCCATGCCTCCTCTGGGTCCTTTCCATCAAGACAAACATCTGGCTGCCTGATCTCAGTGTTCCCACCAGGAGACCCTAACAACTGGATGGCTGGATGGGTCAGGTGCTCTGACAGTGGACTTCAGGCACTGAACCAGACAGAGGCTAGGAGCAGCTTGCAGCGATCAATACCCCACAGCTGCAGTCCTCAGAGCAGCAGTGTGGGCTCCAGCATACCTCATTTATTCACAGTCAGGTTCAGGCTCCAGGGCCTTCTGCCTCCCTCCTGCCTGGAGTGGGGAGGAAGTTGAGGATCCTGAAGTGGCCAGAGCCCTTCTGGTTGTCTTGGCCTTCCACACTGTGGCTCTGGACCTCTGGTACCTGTTCTGTCATTCTGTGGCCCTGGGCTTTTTCCACCCCTCTGGCTGTCCCCACCCTGGGATCCATGTCTATAGATTCTAGGACTTTAGAAGCTTTATCCATTGGGTTCCTGGTTAAGAGGATGTCACACATGTCTGGATTCCCTATCTCTAGGTCTCTGGCTCTGGTATCCACCATCCTAAGACTCTATATTTTAAGACTTCAGATTTTAGAGTCCCAGGCCCTATTCTATGTTGAAATGACAGAAACACCAGAGTTCAAACCAGAGGCCAAGTTCTGGGGCCTACCAGGAGAAATCTATGCTTCCCACTCGGGCCCAAGAGTCATCTGCCTCCCTAATCTGGACACAAGGCAGGACCAGCCCCAGGCCTTACATAGATGAGATTCCGTTCAAATCTGGTCTTGAGGTTGGACAGCACAGTAGTCTCCTGGAGGTCTCTGGAAGGACATGGAGAGGGCTGTCAGTGCCCCCAGAGCTGGCATGGGTCCCTTCCCCACTCAGTGCAATGCCTTTGTCAGACAGGACAAAGTTCAAGTCTCATTTCTGACACCAACCATCTGTGAGTCCTTGGGCAAGTTACTTCACCTTTCTGTGCCTCAGTTTCTTCATTTGTCCAGTGGGTATGACAATTACTGTGCCTACTTCACTGGAGGTTGGGGATGGCAGACTTGTAGGCTGACCAAATAATGATGCTGACCACCATAGCCTCACATTTTGGGCACCTACAACGTGCCAGCACCATCACAACAACAGCCACCTTGCCCCCAACCTGGTGGATGAGAAACTGAGGCAGAGAGGTTAAATGATTTGCCCAAGATTCTCTAGCTGGTAAGTGGTGGGGCTGGGATTTGAACCCAGGTCTGTGTGACTTACAGAAAACATATTTGGTCTTTGTGACACCCCATGACACGAGCTTTGCAAACAGGGGAAATGAGGCTCTACAAGTATTTCTGGGAAGTGAGGGGCATGTGGTAGGAGGATGTGGTCTGGCTGGGAGTATGGCACCCCACAGTGAGTCTTGCTGACCCCATGGCCCTGCCCACTCACTCTAGCTGTGTCATGTCCTCCACACCATCCTCCCTGCACTGCTCGCGGAACCGCACGGCTGGCAGGTTGCGGATGGAGTGCATCTGTGAAAGAAAAGGCAAGTCTACAGGCTGGAGGGCACCCTGCAGCAGCCCTTGGCTTGGACACACCAGCTGGGTCCAAAGACAGGGAATTCAAGGCCAGGCTAGGTGGGTCCTGCAGGCCTCCTTACCACAGAACACTGCTGCCCATGGAAGCTAAAGGTGACCCCCCAACACAGGGACACTGGCTTGTCCTCATCACCTGTTCCTAGGGCAAGTATTTCCAAGAGCTCCCAAGTATCCTGCCCTGGAGGGTGAGCACACGCAGGTACACATGTGCATGCACCAGCTCCCTCCAGGTTTCAGCTGTCCCTGGACCAAAAGACCCTACACACTGGCTCATGTGACGACTTGATGGACACTTGTGTCCTGGTACATGACATGTCCATGAAGACAGACAGAGTGTATCAGCACCATATCCCCACGCCTATCTCAGGGCAAATGTGTGTGTGTACACTTGCATATGGCCCCCCACACAATGGCCCCCTCATACAATTCCCACGCACATGAGCTTTCAGGAGCCCTGTGGATATAGGACACACAACCTCCACATATAGTTGCTGTGTGCACGTGGGCAGACAGCAGGTGCCCTCCCTACCCTGAGTGACTTAAGAATGGAAATCCTGGTACTATTTTTGGGCTGCAGGGTCTCTGCTACATGCACACATACATGTGCACACATGCAGAGGGGAGACAAATTGTCCTGACAGCCATGGATGCCACGTCTGCTCAGACCTTGGTGAGCAGGCACATTTGCTTTCTTCCTTTGGCTGTGATACACCCTCACAAACACCTTTAGGCATGCAGATGTGCATGGGACCTGCATGAATGAGCACACACATGTACATCTTCAGCCTTTCCCACCCTAGCTGCACCCCTCCCCGAGCAGTTAAGGAAAGGGGACACCAGGAGTGAGCCCTGTGTGCTCGCTGCTGAGCTGCTAAGTAGGGCACAGAGAGTATCACCCTTTCGGCCCTGGCCTCTGGCCCACCCACCTGCCCATGTGCTTCATTGGCTGCAGACCCTGAATAATTCAGCCACTCACGTATTCCAGGGTGAGGAGGGCCCAGGCATCTTTGCCCCTCACTGCTGGGCGCCCCACGTCACGTTCCAGCAATGCTGCAGCCCATACAGCTCGGGGCACCCGTCGCCGGGGCCAGGGCCCCCCCAGCAGCCAGGCTGCCCCAGTCGCCATTGCTGGGGCCTGCTGGCTGCCTGCTCTGCTGGGTACCGTCTGCAGAGGCTGAGAAGCACTCTCTGCCTTGATTGCCCCGCCCACCCTGGCTGTCCCGGGGGAGGCTCCGATGACCACCCTAGGATCAGGCTGCATTCCACCATGAGTATGGCAGCCAGGCAAGGGACAGGCACCCCTCAGATGGTTGCCTGCCCTGCACCTCACAGGTGACCCAGACAGACTGCTGGCCCAGCCCCTCATCCACTGTGTGACCTATGGGCCTGTTTCCCACTCTGTAATGAGGAGGCTGGAAGGTTGGGTCCTGAGGCCCCCACCCTTGTCTACTCCAGAGCCCCTGAGCCCAGAGGACTGCAAAGGGTGGCAGCAGCCCTGAAAAGAGATGTGACACCAATTTGGGAGAGGGTCAGTAAGAGGCTGGAAGAACAGCACAGCTCTGGATGTGAGGGTAGGACAAGGTGGACAGGGAAGCCCTAAAATTTTTCACTTGGCTTGGCCAAAATTTCTGAGGGGCGTGTGGGGGCCAGATCCACCATCTAGATTGGACCAGGGTAGCGGTGCCCAAAGCCCAGGCTGGGACTGACAGAGATACCTTCCCCCAAAGAACCCTACCTACATCTCTGTCCTGGGCCTGCCAGTGCTGGGCATACCCTTGTTCAACCTTTCAGAGGCTCTGAGAGGTCAAGGCCATTCTCCCCAACTTACAGATGTGGAGACTAAGGCCCAAGCAGGCAGTAAGCAGCTTGTTCACAGTGCTCCTCAGGCCATCTCTCCTGCCCTTCCTGTTTCCTAGGTTAAATCCCCCAAGCTTCTCTTTGACCTGGGCCCCCATACCTTGTTCTGCCAGCTTTTGAGGCCAATCTCTTCCCAGGGGCCCTTGAGGGACAAGCAGGAAGCTCTGGGGCCCAGGCGGCAGGACTGGGAGTGGGTATGTACTCTTGGCCATGGTCGGTGGGCATTTACCAGCAGCCAGATGCGGGAACAGTGTAGACTCCAGGCTTGTGGCTCAGAACTGGGCTCAGGCTCCTGGGTTGGAGGGGCAGGGGGTTGCAGGGTGGAAGGCCCAACTTGCTGGATGGAGCTCAGCTTCTGCACCCGAGGCATGACCATAGCAAAACACCCAGGGCCTGCCTGGTGCCGCTCACCCTCCTTGGGCAGGGGCCCTAGGGCACCTTCTGGTGCCAAGGGGGCTGGGGCTCTGGGCAGTGTCCCCCAGCGGCGCCATGGTGGCCACGTGGCTTTTGTCTGGTCACATGCAGCAAGTGGGTATGAGAGGCTGAGTCTTAAAGCCTTCTGCTCTGAAAGGACATCCTTGGAGGGTATCTGGATAGGAGACTCTGGCTCTGCTGGTAACTGAGAGTCCCTGGGGATGGCCTCTTCTTCCGGCTTTTCAGGGCTAGGGCCAGCTGATTTGGTGAGCTGTCCAGGCCCAGGGTCGTGGTGTCTGCCCAGAAAGACACTGGTGGAGCCTACAGGTGGATCTTCAGGCTGGGGAGGTGGCACAGGGCCCACATGTTGGAGGAAGGGGTTTTCCGGCACAGGGGGTGGCCTGGAAAAGCCTTGGAGGCTGCCTGCACCCCCTGGCCAGGGGGAGGGTGGGCGCTGGGTGGGAGGTGCATCCACTTCCCAGCTGGGGGTCAGCTGGGGCACTGTCCAGGGCGTTTCTGAGTCCTGAGGTTCTCTTGGGCTTTCCCGGGGCTCCACAGGGGGAGCTGCTGCCCGCCAGGACCCCGTGCCGGGCTGGTGGAAGGGCGGGCGCACCCGTGGCTTCACAGCCCTAGTAGGCGGCTCGCTGAGGCGCCGCCAAGTGTGAGGGAGGTGCGAGGGCAGGTTGAGGGAGCGGCGCCGCAGGCTGTGGCCTAGCAGAGAGGGCGGTGAGGGAGGCCGGGTAGGGCCTGGCGGCCCCAGGCGCCCAGAGGCTCGGTGGGGACCCGGGGGTTCTCGCAGTGAACAGGGCCGACAGGGTGGGGGCGGGAAGGGCGGCTGGAAGGGGCGGCCTTGGATGGACATCCGAGGGGACGGGGGCCCCAGGGGTGAGCGGTAGCCCGGGCCTGGCAGGCTTCTCAGCGAGGGCTGCGGAGAGGGCCGGGGAGACCAGGCCCTTCTCTGCGACGCCTGCGGGGAGGCCCCAGGGAAGCCGAGGGCGGCCCCTGGGGGACGAGAGACCCTGAAGGAGGGCCGGGGTCCGGGAAAGGCCGAGAGGTCGGGGGGCATCTCTGGGATCACGGGAGGGGGCTCCACGAAGGTACACCAGCTCGCCTGGGGCACAGGGGGCACGTGAGCTGGGGCGGCCCAGGGCGGTGGGTGGCGGCGGAGGGAGCCGTAGGGCGAGGTGGGTCGGGGCAGGCCCGAGAGGACCGGGGAGAAGGGCGGGGCGGGTAGAGGGCCGGGGCTGGGTGCGCGCGGGGGCGCGGGCACGGGTGCGGGCGGGTAGACCAGCGCGCTCCAGTGGGCGAGGGCGCGAGCGCGGGCCCCGGACGAGGGCGCGCGCGGGGGCGGGCGCGGGCGCGGAGCTGGGCGGTGAGAGTTGTTATTGTTGCGAGCCCGCGCCTGGGCCCTCCTCAGCACGATAGGCGTGTTGGGCCGGTCGGGGTCCATGCCAGCCAGCTTGTAGCCGAAGCGTTTGTATGCTGCCTCCCTGACCAAGGGGCCGCCCCCGCGGGCCTTCTGGCTGCCCCTGAGCCGGGGGATGGGCTGTTTTTCTGACAGCGTCTTTTTGAGGAACCGCGCCAGCGAGGTGGCCGGACGAAGCTGGGGGCGGAAGCCTAGGCCCCGGTGGGCACCGAAGGCAGACAGGGCGCGCTGGAGGTTGCGCTGGCGCGGCGTGAGGAAGCCCCAGAAAGGGTGGCCATAGGGCACTGGGGGCACGTCCTCCTCTTCCTCCTCCTCATCTGCATCCCCCAAGGGCAGTGGGATGTCCAGCGACGGTGGAAGGGGCACCTCCAACTTCTCTTTCCCGAATAGCTTCACCTGGGGCCGTGGGAAGAGGCGGAACTTGCGGATGAGGGACAGCTTGGACCTGGCAGGCTTGTCCATGCCTTGCTGCTCAAAGAAGGCGGAGCTGGGCAGGCGGAAGGATGTGCTCTGACGCTCCCCACTGGCCTCCTCTGGCTCCTCCAGCTCCTCCAGCTCCACGATGTCATCCATGGGGTGGGCATATGGGTTGTGGGGTGATGGGATGGGTGGCGGCACCCAGGGGTACCCGAAGGCTGACTCCTCCGGGTAGAGATAGGGTACATCAGGAGGGTAGATGGCCTCATCCCCACTGCCATAAATGCCTTCAGCGTATGGGGCAGGGTAGGGAACTCTGTAGGGATCCAAGTAGGATACGTCGTAGGGCATGTCGTACGGGAGGTCATAGGACGGGTATGGCGTGTCATAGGGCGTGTAGGGGTCCAGGGGGTAGCTGTAGGGGTATGCCTCGCCCTCGTAGGGGTCGTAGTAGCTGTAAGGAGATGAGTACCCTGAGGGGGGCGCATATGGTGGCTCATAGTCATCATAGCCGTAGCTGTAGGTGTACTCCGGGTAGAAGGAGCCTCCGTAGTAGTCAGGGTGGTAGTAGTTGTAGGGGTCCTCTGGCGGGTACCCATAGTAGTGGCCGCCGTGGGGTGGCCAGGCTGGCCTGTAGGGGCCATAGTCTGCCAGGTATGGCTCCTGCTCCTCGTAGTGGTAGAGTGACTGCTGGTCGTAGTAGTCGTCGCCCTCTCGGTGGTAGTCGTAGTACTCGCCCAGGTCTTGGAAGCCCTCGAGCCCATAGAGTGACTTTCGGGAGCCCGAGTGCCGGAATGGGGCCTCGTCCTCAAAGGGCAGGAAGCCCACGGGATCTCCCGAGGAATAGATACTGCGGCTGCGGGGGAACCTCCGCAGAGGGCCTTCATGCCGCAGGATCTCAGCACCAGACGGGAAGGGCAGCTTGCGGGAGCCCACTCGGGAGCCAGAGCGCTGGAGCCAGGCATCCAGCGTGGCCTGCTCACTGCCTGACTCCGCAGCCTTTTTGAGGAGGAACTTCTTGGTAAGCCAGTTGATTGCTGTGGACGCCTTGCTGAGCGACTGGGCACGTGGCCGGAGGCGCCCATAGCCTCGGCGGCCTGGGAAGCGGATCACCATGAAGGATGGCTTCTTGCCCTTCATGGCCCGCTTTTTCTTGCCCACACGCATCTGAGTCATGAGCTTTGATGTGGACTTGAGCACAGTGCGGGCCTTCTTTTTGCGTTTGGTCTTCTGGGGGCCAGTATGGAGGCCCCAGAAAAAAGCTGATGCACTCCGGAACTGGCCCTTTTTGGAGATCTTGGGTGTCCGGTCGCGAAAGCCCATGAATAGCCGAGATGTCCCCTTCAGGCTCCGCTTGGGCTTCTCTGGCTCCGGGGCCTTCTTCCCCTTCTTCCCCTTCTTGGCTTTCTTCTCCTCATCTTCCTCCTTTGCCATGGTGGCCACCTGTGTCCCACCAGCCTAAGTCTGGTATCACAGGTTCAGGGACTAGGAGACTGAGGACCTGCTTGATGTCCTGCGTGCAGCTGGACATACAGCCTCCTCGGGCTCAGAACAGCAGCAACTGACCAGAGTCGTGTGACCAGGGCTGGGCCAGGATTCTGGGAGGGTGGATCCATAATTCATTTCCTCTAGAGCCGCCTTGGGTTTCACTCTGAGCAGTGGTGGAAAGTGGGTGGGTGTTGTATACTGGGATGGGGAAAGCCTGTGAGGCCGTGCTGGGGAAGACGTCTCAGTCTTCACTGTGGCAACAACTGTGCCTGGTCAGGACCCCTGCGCCTCAGCTGGCACAACCCCTGAAGGGAGCCCTTGGGCCACTGTGGCCTGACAGAGGAAGGCACTGAGCCCTAGAGATGGGACACTGTCTGCCCTAAACCACCTGGCACACCTGTACTGGGCCAGAAGTGGAGATTGGTCTCTTGAGCCCAGGGTGGGATGACTGAAGCCCACCATGTCACTTTGGAGGAAAACCTTGGACCCTCCAGATCCTGAGCTAGGGAGGGGGGGAATGGGGAGGGCAGGTGCCCAGGGCTGCGGTCAGTGTAATGGGATCTGACCAGCTCTCGGGAGCTGAATAATACATGGGGAGAACCAGGGTGCTGGCTCAGAAGGCAGGACAAGGTAGGGGTGTCTCAGCAGAACTCCAGCAGGGCCTTGTGAGGCTTTATTGGGGAGCAGGCCTGGCTCTGATCCCTAGCTCTGCCACTGACTGGCCTGTGTGGCCTCAGAAAAGTCTCTGCTTTCCCTGGGCCTCAGTTTTCTCATCTGTAGAATGGGAGTGACAGGCTGTACTCTATCTCTTTCACAAGGGGGAAGCAAGACGGGATGGAGCTGCCTGCTGCTGGCTTCTGTCTGCAGTCCCTGCCTAGCCCTGACCTCTCCTCCTAGTTTCTGCCCTGGCCGAGTTGGCTGTGGCTGTGTGGCCCCTGCCCTCCCAGATGCGGCCGATTGCTTCAGGTTGGGCACTTGACCCAAGGCCATGTGCCCACTGTCTGGTTGATGACCAGTCTGCTTCACTTTTGGGAATCTTCACTAAGGGAGGTAGGGAGCAGGGGAGAACTTGGGGTGAGGGTGGCAGCCCTGGGCCCAAAGCCTTGGAACTGATTGTCCTCCCTCTCCTCTTCTTATGTCTTCTCTCTCTGGCTAAGGCTCAGCACATGCAGGGGCCAGGGTGTCTTCAGACAGACCAGTAATTCACATCAGGCTCCCCACTCCCTGCACTTCAGTTTAGACTTTGGGTCCCAGAGCTAATTCTATGCTTGTTGAAGGTTTAACATAGGAGACAAAAGAGCAGCAAGCTTTTGCCCTGATCTGCTACTTGCCAACTCTGTACCTTCAGGCGAGGGCTTCATAGCCTTAGCTTGCTCAGCTGTGAAATGGGGACAGAGAGAGGCCTTCCTAGGCCAGTGGTGAGGAGCCAGGAGGGGAATGTACAGCAGGCCAGGTCAACCCCTCCATCCACCTCTCCTCCTCTGTTCACATCCTCTGCTCCTCTAGTTTCCTTCCCCCAAGATTTGCTGAGAGCTAGTCAGTGCCCAGCCACTGAGAGGGGCTGTGCCAGGAGCTGGAGGTGCCTGCCTCAGGCTGTCAGTGGAAATAGGAGCAATTAGGTGGCTCCTGGGTAGGAGCTGAGGCATAGGGTGAGCAGGAAATGGGCCTCCTGTAGTGCAGGATTTTGAGGGAATAACCATTCTCCCTGTCACCACCTAGGCCGTGCACTCTCCCTCCTTTCTTGGGTTGTGCCTGCTGCCCACTTGAGGGAGCCCAGAGGTAGCAACACTTGTCCTACCTCCTGGATCCCAGAAGGAGGCTCTGGCCAGGTGGGTGGCACAGTGATCTCACAGGATTCTCACCACAGGTTTATGAGGTAGGAACTGCTGTTGTCTCCATTCTCCAGAGAAGGAAACTTAGGTAAAGGGACTTGCTGGAGGTCACCTGGCTTGAGAAAGCAGAAGCTAGGTCTGACTAGGTCCAGAGCTACTTTCCTCACTAACCTTTCTGCTCACTGAGCTCCTGGTGTTTGATCCATCACCCAGGAAGGAGCAGCTTAGGATGCTGCAGAGCCAAGGTTTAGCTGTGCTGATCCCACTGCCTGTTCCTGCTGGGAGCTTGGCAGGTGGAATGACCCAACCAGGCCTCTGAGGTGGTTGTCCCTCATGTGCTACATCCCCGCTTGGGGACCTCACCTGGAGTCCTCAGTCAGCCTGGCCCCTGGCCCTGCAGCTCATCTAGCCATCATTTACCTATTCAGAAGTCTCTGTGAGACATACTGTGGTCCAGGAGCTGCCTAAGCAGCTGTAACTGAAACAGACAAAAATCCTACCCCATGGAGTTGGCATATGGAGGGGGCTGTGGTTAGTCAATAAGCAAGGAAAGTGAGCAACATAGATGATAGTCAGATGGTGATAAGTCTTGTGGATGGAAAGAAAGCCAGGAAGGGGGTCCAGGTGCAGTGGCTCACACCTGTAATCCCAGCACTCTAGGAGGCTGAGGTGGGTGGGTTGCTTGAGCTCAGGAGTTCAAGACAAGCCTGAGTAAGAGTGAGACCCCATCGCTACTTAAATTAGAAAAACTAGCTGGGCTGGCAAAAACTAGCTGGGAAGCTGAGGTAGGAGGATCACGTGAACCTGGGAATTTGAGGTTGCTGTAAGCCAGGTTGATATCACTGCACTCTACCCTGTGGCAAGAATAATAAAAAAAAAAAGCCAAGAAAGGCAGCAAGAAGTGGGGACATGTGACACAGAACAGTCAGGGAAGGCACTGCTGGGCAGGAGTCATGGGGCCAAAACCTCCAGGAGGTGAGAGAGGGAGGGCTGTGAGTAGTGCCTGGTCCTGAGAGGCGGACTAGTGGCCAGAGGCAGCTGGGGCTCAGCTGGGTGGTGAGCTCAGAGGTTGAGGGCACATGTGTGGGGCCTTTTGGATCATGGTGGGAACTTGGCCTTGATAGCTAATAAGTCTGTGACTGCGTTTTGGGAAGAGAAGCGATGGAATTTGACCTCAGTCTTCATGAAAGTCTCAGCTGTGTGAGGACTGCCTGCAGGGATGAGGGCAAAGGCAGGGAGGCCATTGTGGAGGCTTCTTTGGGGGTCCAGGCTATGCACAGCAGAGGTAGGGAAGAGTAGTAGGAAGCTGAAGATATGTGGCAGGTAGATCTGACAAGATTTGTGGAGTAGGGTGTTAGCAGTGGCTCCCAGATTTCCTTATGGAATGGCAGGGAGGATAGAGAGGCTGTCATTGGCTGAGGTGAGGAAGACTGAGCAGAGGAGGCTGAGGAGGTAGGACTCAGAAGCCAGCTCTGGATGTGTAAGTGTCAGATGTCCACTGAGTACTTCCAGGGAGCTGTCAGGGGGCCATTGTAGAGATCAGGGCTGGTGACATCAGTTAGGGAATCATTGCTGTCTAGATGGCATTGAAGCCACAGTTCTAGAGGATGACATCAGGGAAGGGGTACAGAAGGAAGAGAGGCCAAGGAACAAGTTCCAGGGCTGCACTGTTCTGGGGCCAAGGAGGGGGTGAGTGACCACCACAAAGCCAGTGGAGGAGGTGGCAGAGAGCCAGGAGGGGGTGGGGGCCTGAGGCTGTGGAGGTGAGGGCAGAGGATTTGGGAAGGGTGGGCACCTGGGCCAGGTGAGTTGAAGATAGAGAGTTGCCTACTTGAGGCAGCACCTTAGAGGTTCAGGGTAACCGCCATGAGGGAAACAATGGGAATGAGGGAGGTTACACCTGAAGGGAGAGGTTTTGAGAAGGACAGGGCTGTGGTAGTCACAGGGTTGGGCTACCTGTGGGCACACTGAAGTCGCTGCAGTGTGCACTTTAGCAGGTAAATTGTATGGGGTATGGATTATATCTTGATTTTTGAAAAGGAGGAAGGAATGTGCCACTGGGAATCTATCCTATCCATCCTTTATGCACTTAGGGGTTGTGGTACACACAGCCACACGTTGCTGCCATGGTTCATGATGCATTCCAGGACAGAGCACCACACAGCTGCAGCAGAAAAGGTGAGCAATCTCTGTGTCCCATTCGGGAGTGCTTGCTCAGGACTGCTAGTATAGGAAGCAGGATGCAGGCCAGCCCATGGTCTACAATGTGTCCCCAGGCCTGCCCTTTTTTAGGAAGTGTGTGTGTGTGTGTGTGTGTGTGTGTGTGTGTGTGTAGGGTTAGGAATATAAGTTTTTATTTGCTTTTTTTTTTTTTAGAGATAGAGTCTCACTTTATCACCCTCAGTAGAGTGCTGTGCTGTCACAGCTCGCAGCAACCTCCAACTCCTGGGCTTAGGTGATTCTCTTGCCTCAGCTTCCCAAGTAGCTGGGACTACAGGTGCCCACCACAATGCCTGGCTATTTTTTTTTGTTGCAATTTGGCCAGGGCTGGGCTTGAATCCACCACCCTCAGTATATGGGACCGGTGCCCTACCCACTCAGCCATAGGCATCACCCTGTATTTGCTTTTATTAACATATGAAGGTATGACAATTAAGTTCACAAACTTATCCTAGAAAAAGTGCTACATACCTCATTGCTGACTACCACTATAATTACCTTCACAGTACTCCCTGTAGGGGGCTATGCGCCAGTCCCAGCCCTCAGTCCACCCTTCAAAGCAATTTTGGAACTCTTTTTCTGGTATGGCCATCACAGCTGTTAATCATATGGCATGCAAAAATAAGCAAGAACAATAAGGAGCACCACTCAGCAAGACACTGCCACATGTTGACATAAACACAGCTGTGAGACATTGATACACTGAGGTTATGACACCTTACCAAGTTGTTTGTACAGTGCTTGCCACATACACAGTGGCAAGTTCATAAATTTGTCAGGCATCATTCTAGAAAAAGAGGAGAAGTGGGACAGGGCTTGCCCTTCAGGCACAAGGACATCTCTTGGAGCCACACTGCCTGCCCCAAGTTGGAGGTCTTTGCATGGAGTTTATCCAGGAGAAAGGCTGAGAAGGTGACCCTGAGAAGAGATCTGAAGGATGAGAGGAGGCCAATCACGAAAGAGGGAACAGTGTCCAAGGAAGATGGAAGAGCATATACAAAGGCTAAGTGGTAGGAAGGGCTTAAAGGAAAGTCCTATGTCTGGAGCATGTGATGAGTGGCACATGGAATGAGAAATGCCCGTGATGGCAGGCAGTAAGCAGCCCCAGGAGGTGGTGGAGGCTGGGATGGGACTTTAGCCACCATCCTTAACACAGTGGGGAGCCACAGTAAGGTTAAAGTAGTGCTGTGAACAGATTTGCATTTTGAAAATAATGAAAACTAACCAACACTGCCAGTGTTAACTATGTGCCAGACTTGGTGCTGAACAATTTTCTGGAATATCAAATTAGGGTCTCACATATGCAAGACAGAAACTTCTTGACATTTTATAGATTAAGGGCCCATCTTAGAAAGGTTAGATTGCTCAGCTGAGAGCCCACAGCTAGGAAGCAACATGGCCTATGTTCAGATCTGCTAGGCCACACAGAATTCAACTCTCACCACAACCCTCTGAAGTGGGCACAGTTATTCTCCCCATTTCACAGATGAGGAAACAGCCCAGAGAGGTTATGCCAGTTGCCTGAGATCACACAGCCTGAAATCAGCTTTGAGCCCAGGCCGTCTGGCTCCAGTGTTCACGTTCTCAACCACTGCCTCACATCACTTCTTGATCTCTTGGAAAGAGGTCTGGAAAGAGAAGCTCTTGGGCCACTGTGTGGTAAGGGATGAGGAGGAGGCAGCAGCTTGGCTGGGACTGGACTGTGAGGAAGCGCAGAGGCCACATTTAGGATGAGGTGAAGAGACTGGCCTACTGAGGGATGGGGCTGGGGAGAGAGTGGAATCAGGTGGAACTGGGGTTGGCCTGGTGCAGCTGGATGTGCAGGGGAGTCGCCTCCAAGTGAGGCAGGGCATGTGGGAATGACACATTTGGCCGAGCACATGGCAGCTTTGGGCGGCTGTGGGATAGTCAAGGAGGCGATCTGGACCCAGGACTGGAGTTCAGAGGGACAGCATCCAGCAGGTTGATTGAGATGGGGTGAGCTGTCAGGGAGAGAGACAGAGTGGGAAGAAGAGAGCCCTATTTTGGCTTTCTTGCCAAAGGGAAGTTTGGAAATAAGGAACTTTGGGAGAGGAAGGGGCATGGAGAATGGATGGTTGCACAGATGTGGGATACATGATGGAAGTTTGTTCCCTCAGCTCCTCTGCACACCTGAGTCTTCTAAAGCTGCAGGCTGGGCCATCCCTGGGAGGTCACAGAGATACCAGCTTCAGCTTGGGACTGAGAGCAGCCCTGCTGTCTGGGGACAGGCCCAAGTGAAGGTGCAGGGTGAGTTATGGGAATGGGGTGGCTGACAGGATTGGGACCCAAGCCTGGGGTTGACCCCAGTGGGTTGGTTTGGGGATCTTTGGAGTTCTTGGGAGGCTTCCCTAAGCGCCAAGGGCATGTGAGCTGTGAGCTGCCACTGTGAGCTGCCAAGTCAATGACCTGGGCATGCACAGCTGTACAGTTCCTCTCCTCACACACAGGTGGACAGTATGACCATGGTGACCACCAATCTAGAAAGCCCAGGACGCAGCAGGGACACAGAGACTGCCTGATCCATGGATATAGGCCTAACCAGTAAATAAGCCTGCCCTAGTGAGAAGCATGTATGGCCCCAGGCTGAGCCTCTGGCTCAAGCCTTCACTATCTGAGGACCCCAAGACCCCAGCCTCACCTCCCACCCTTTCCTAGCCAGCCTGGGGGACAGAATAGACCTGGATCTAATCTAAGGTCTGGCTTGGCCAGACACCCTGGAGCTTAGAGCCTGCCCTACTTTTCCCCAGACCCATAGGTTGGGGAATGAGAACAGCTGTGGTGCAGGCAGAAATCCTCACTTAAGACCTCATGGGCAGCTGGGGAGAGGCTGAGGTAAGCCACCAAACACTTGTCTGTCTTGATGCCCTCATCACCAGGAGGGTACTGTGTGGGCATCACCATGCTATCTCACAGGTAGAGAGAATGAGGCCTCACAGTGAGTTAGGGGAGGGTCCCAGCTCTGCTGCCACCCCTTCTGCCTTCTCCCCTGCAACATGGGGGAGAGCAGTGACAGACCCCAAGGTTCCATGACTAGGGTCCCCTTACCTGGGTCCCGTGGCCTGCTCCTTGCCTGCATGCCGCCTAATGGGGGTCCTGTGGCTGGCCTCAGGAGCACGGCTGGTGCAGCAGAGCAGATCAGTGTTGTGGGGAATGGAGGCCCAGCCCACCACGCTGACCGCCTGGAGCCCCATGTATATTTAATGATGTCTATTATTCCTGTTTTGTCTCTGGAAAGGAGTGAGCAGCTGACAGGGAAGCCAGGCACAGTTTGAGAGCTGGGCAGTTGACCTGTTCCACAGTCCAGCCTGGCCCAAGGCTTCCCAGGGGAGCTTTCTGCCCCTCCTGGCAGTCTCATAGTACCTGCTGTTTCTACCCCCCAGAGTACCACCTCCAGGAAGCCTGCCTTGTCATCTGAGGTCTTAAATTACATCTCTGCACATACAAGCTGTGTAGCTTACAGCAAGTCTTATCCCATGGAGAGCAGACTGTTGGAGGGTGGCCAGGATAGCCCTCTGTATACAGTGGGCACTCAGCAAGCACTTGCTGACTCCTTCACTCCTGGCCTAAGGACACAAGAAATGCAACCAGCCACCTAGCTCTTACAGGAGCCCCCCTGACACCCCAAGGGTTCTCACAAGGGCCTCCTGGAGATGCTGCCCACCCTGGCAACCAGACCCCTCCAGAGGTTTATGTCTGGGCCTGTAGCCCCGGCCAACTTCCTAGGCAGAGGCCATTCCAGCTTGGGTGAAGACCCCTGCATTCCCCTTGCTACCCAATGCTAGTTACTCAGACTGCCAAGCTCATCATGTGTGTTCCCTAACCTGGCAACAAAGTTTGGTATGTTTACAAAATGTCCCTCAGCCCGAATAGAAACTATTTTTAATCCTTTATTTCAGAAAGGAGAGCTGGGAGCTTAGAGAGAAAATACAGAAACTCAGAAATCCCCACCTCAGGTGTTCAGAGCCCCAAATCCTGGGGTTTTGTCCTGGGCAGAGGCTGCCCTGGGAGGAAGCATAGGGGTAGGCACTTTAAGACACCACTCAGCCTGTGGAGGGTGTGAGCTGGTTCCCACTATGGGACAGTTCTTTGCACGTGGGAGGTGACGCAGGCAGGAGCCAAGGGAACAGGCATCCTGGCAGTATCCACGCATCCAGGGACCCCGGCAGGCCCAGTGCCCAGCCCAGCACTGAGCATGTGTCCGTGTTTGGCCCCAATTGGGAGGCAGCTAGGCAACCTGTCCCCTCAGTGCCCAAAGGGCCTGTGGGTCCAGAGGCCGGCCCAGGACTCCAAACTCAGAGTCCCTGGCAGAGGGATTAGCTTTGGAAATCCCCCACACCTCACCCCTCTGCTCCATTTCATTGCCTACTTTAGAAACTCTGGGAACAGCAGAGACTTCCTGGGGTGTATGGATTTGCATTTTTCCTGTTTGGGCATTTGTGTATCCTAGTGGGTCCGAATGCCCAGGGAAATGAGGCCAGTGGGTAGGAGGTCTGGTGGAAGCCATTAGTTATTTCTTCACGATCTGGATGACATCTTCATGCTCCATGGTGTGGGTCAGGCCCACTCGCTGTGGGCTGTACTTGGTGCTGGTGCCCTGGGCAAGGAATGAGGGGGAGAGGTGTCATGTCAGCCCAGAGTGGCCAAGGCCAAGGGGGATGTCACTGGAGGAAGACAGGGGTTTGTGAACATCAGGGGCCCCAGATAGGAGGACATTCCCAGGGGAGACCATCCTTGATTCAAAAGTGGGGTAGGCTCATGTCCAGCCAGGTCGGTACCCACATTCCATGGAACAGAAAGACAGACACACCGGTCCCCACAGGGACACTGTGCAGAGTGTGAATGCCTTGCTCTGTGTGCTGTGTTGGTTCTGACCCCGCCCACCTCCTACCCAGAGACTCACCCACACTAGGGCGTACTTGAACTGGCTGGCGAGAGACCGGTGGATGCGGTGGCACTAGGAGACACAAAAATGTCAGACAGGAAGACAAGGCTTCACCCAACCCCATCCTTTGCTTGGCCACACCCCCAAAGCTCAGGGGATATGCCAAGAAGCAACAGTTCCCATGGCAGGTGCTTAAACAATCCAGGCCTTAGGTCAAGAAATGATATGTTTGATTCTCATGTCACCGCCTAGTCCCAGCTGAGAGTCGTTCCCATTCCCATACCTGCCCAAGAGCTGCAGCCGTGGTCTAGAACAGGCATCCTCAAACTACAGCCCACAGGACACATGCAGCCCGCCTAGGACATTTATCCGGCCTGCCAGGTGTTTTTGCTGCCGCTGCCTGTCCTGCTTAGTAGCCAACTCGTCCCAGGGCCCACAATCCAGCCCTCCAACAGTCTGAGGGATAGTGAACTGGCCCCCTATTTAAAAAGTTTGAGGATGCCTGGTCTAGAATGTTCCCACAGCCATCAGAGAAAAGTTGAAGACCAGGCTGTTAGCAGTTCTCCACCTGTCTCACCTGGACAGATGCTCCTTCAGAATGGGACAGAATGACAAGCTTGGAGTCACCACTGCTTGGTCACTGTCTGAGCCCTCCTGGCCCCAGCTGTGGTGTATCACTCCCACCCTCATCCCCACCCCTTGGCAGCATATAGCTGTCAGCACTCTTGGGCAGGGAGGGAGATCAGAGACATCCCAGTGCTCTCAGGAACCCATAAGTAGACCCTAATGGGGGGAGCCAGCTATTGCCACAAGAATGTGGACCCCTCATTGTCATGGCAGTGGGGCAGGCAGGGAGAAGACTGCAGTGTGGCTCCTCCTCCCACAAGTCTACAAGTCTTACAGGCCTGGGTCAAACACCAAATGGCTCAGCCCAGCTTCCCTAGGTAGAGGCAGATCACACCTGCAAGAACATTTCCCTGACACGTAAGGGGAATTCTGTTCTCCTCTGGCCTATAAATGGGTTTTGTTTTACTTGGGTTCCTCATTCCTAAAAAATAAAAAATTAAGGGCAGCACCTGTGGCTCAGTGAGTAGGGTGCCAGACCCATATACTGAGGGTGGCGGGTTCAAGCCCAGCCCCGGCTAAACTGCAACAAAAAAATAGTTGGGCATTGTGGTGGATGCCTGTAGTCCCAGCTGCTTGGGAGGCTGAGGCAGGAGAATCACCTAATCCCAGGAGCTGGAGGTTGCTGTGAGGTGTGATGCCACAGCACTCTACCAAGGGCAAGAAAGTGAGACTTTGTCTCTAAAAAAAAAAATAATAATAAAAATAAAAAATTAAACCCACTGGCAGAGTTTAAAATGCAGGGTGATATAGTCACTGGATTATTTTGAAAGCCTGAGAACTCTAGGAGCACTGAGTGCCTCACAACAGTCCTGGGGTCAGTCACCCCGGATGAGGGAACTGAGGCATGGGATGGGGGAGACAGGTCTGGTTGGCTGTCTACCTGCTTCACCTACTGTGAGTCTCTGTTGTTGGTATCCAGGTTGTAATATACTCCCCGGGCAGAGCAGGCCTTTTAACTATAGCTTATAGCACCTGGATCAACTGAGTGCCCCAGAGATAGGCACTTAGGGAGGGAGAGCTTAGAGGGCAGTGATGATGGAATGAGCAGACCTCTGAGGGACACCCTCACCTCTCCTCACTCTCAGGCTTAACACCTCCTGCCTCTGGGGTTTTGCATCTGTATCCCTGCTGCTCATAGCACCCTGCCCCTGGTGTCTCCTGCTCTTCTTCTCAGGCATGGCTCAAGCCCCACAGCCTCTTAGCAAGCAGCTGAGGGCCTCAGGAGGGCCGAAATTGCCCCAGGAGGCATAGTAGGCACTTATTGGAAGAGACAACACCTTGGCTCTGAAACAGAGCCTCCAACACGGGGCTCCCTGTGAGTGACTGAAGGGATTTAAGTAATCAAAAGTTTCCCTGGTTCCTGCCTGGTGTGCTAACTTGCAAGCCCAGGCCCTAAGGAAGATATGATGGTCTGGGCTCATTTATATCAGCATGTTGAGGTCAGCACCCAGAGGCCCTGTGTTGGCTTGCTGAGTGAGTGAGTGCATGAGACCAGATTGCAGGCCCACCCACCACTGTCCTTGTAAGTAGCTGCAGGGATGGCTGGATATCACAGCATCCCTTGCCTCCATGATAACAGATCCTGAGAAAAACTGAGCTCAAGGAAAATAACACCTAGGAAAACAAAAGTCCAGGCAGATGCCTATGTGATCTAAAATACTGTCCTAGGCTCTGGGCCATCACCTGCTCCTGCAGGATCATGTTCAGGTGATAGATTTCTAGACGGGGAAACTCACCTTCCTACTTCCCAAGCCCAGAGCCTGTGGGCCTATACACACCTGCTTCCTACCCCAACTCTTCACTCCCTGATCCCCCCTTGTTCTACAAGCCAACTTTGGTCACTTCCCAGCTGCCTTACTGACCTCTGTGTAGACCTGGACTTACACCATACCCTACCCATATGTGTGACTTTTGAGATTGGGTACCTGGCATCTGCTTACCCCAAAGGACCCAGTTCTGGTGGAACTGGAGCTATTTTGTTGAGTGCTGCTGCTCAATAAACCTGTGTTGAGGGCAAGAAACATCTGAAGTCATCCTGGGTTAGGGGCAGGATGTGGGGGCAGACCAGGCTTGAGTTGAGTGGGGACCATGGGAGGTGGCAACTCTGAACCCTAGCCAGCTCTGCCATGGGGGAGGAGGAGAAGGGTCTAGGGGCCTCTCCAAGACTCCCAGCTCCAGCCCTATTGGGAGAAGAGCAATTTAGAAAGATCCCAGGGCAGTGGCTCACTTTGACCTGAACACTCAGATGACAGTGGCCTGAGGAGCCTGCAGCTCTGAAAGCAGGGTGCCAGAACTAGTGCTTATGCCACCTACTCAGTGCCAGACAGACAGCATGCTAAGTGCCTTCTATGCTGGACCTCACTCAGTGTGGCTTAGCACTCCAGGTAGGTGAGCAGCACCACCCCATCCACAGGAGAGGAACAGAGGTTCCACACACAGCCAGCCTCAGGCTGCCTAACTCCAGAGTCAGCCTCAGGTCCCTGGCTGGAAGTGCCCCAGGCAGAACAGAGCCCCCAGAGCCTGCAAAGCTCCCCACCCCTTGTCTGCTAGGTCCAGTTAACTCACCACGTGCTCCACGGAGGCTCCTTTCCGGAGGATTATGGCATCTGTGAAGTCCGGCCTCTCTGTAGGGGAGATGGGGTCAGCGTTGTCAGTTGCACGTCATGGCCCTGCTGCTCTGTGACTCCTTCCCAGAAGAGCTGGCTGCAAAAGCCCTGCTGGTCTCCCAAGCCTGGGCCTAACCACCCCCATGCTATGTAGCATACCTCAGGATAGATCCCTGTGCTGTCTTCTATGACCTTGAACTTAATACAGAGAGTCAAAATAAATCAAAGTCCAGGATTCACACTGCCTGCCACCTATCCACCAACAGCCCCCACAAAGCAGCGGGAGCATCTGAATGGGCCAGGGAGCAAATGACTGCTGGCATCTGGTCGGGGGAAGCTATAGCTCTCTCCTTGCTGATGAGGTCATGGTTGATACAAACTGCCTGAACTCAGCTGCTGGGTCCCTGGGATGTGAGAGTGTATGTGCTGTGGGGTGTGGACACAGGATGGCTTCTGTAGATTTAGCTGCCTAAAGCTTCTCATATGGGACCTGCCCATGAGGATGAGGTCAGGAAGGGCAGTGACTGCTATAGCCAGGGAGGACTCCAACAGCCTTATACTGTCCTTCCATCCCCACCAGGGACCAGTAGACTCCAAATTTGGCATCCTCTGCCCTATGGGCTCAAGGCAGGGTGGAGAGCAGTGCCTACTCTGAGCTAGGAAAGCACTGAAGGGTTGAGACAAGCCTGGCCAGGTTGGTGCCAGAGCCCCTGGTGCAGGTGAGGCTCAGCTTCTTTCTTGGGCCATAGCCACCCCTCATGACTTACGTCCTCTCTTCTTGGTGTAGATGCAGGTCAAGGCCAAGTATTCCCAAAGCATCTCCAGCAGGTAGTCCAGGTTTAGCTTCATGCCGCAGCTGCAGGGAGGAAGGCAGCCAGTCAGGCAAGGCCCTGGTGGGCTTGGAGCTCGGACCGTTGATGACAACCTCCACTGTCCAGCACAGACACCAAGGCCAGGGTGGCTCCTCTGGTGCCCGTGGGGAAATAACCTGTTATTCTGATGGCTGCTTGATGTCAGCTGCCTCTGGTCAGCAAACATGGCCACACCCAACAGAGTTCAGCCCATCTCTCCTGGGGACCAGCTCAGCTGTGCTCTGAGGGGCCCAAGGTACCTGTGATTAACTTGAGGCTGCTGTGGGGAGATAGGTCAGAGGCCATGATGGATCATGGACAGAGGCCAGGAACTCTGACATCCAAAGCTCACCCCTCCTGAAGAGAGAGGGAGGGGCTACCAACGGGCCCAGGGCAGCAGCAGGGAATTAGTAGCACCCTGGCTGAACTTTGTGCTACAGTGTGACCTCGAGTGGTGTCCTGACCTTTGTGGAGCTGTTGTGAGAAGCAGACAAAGGTGTGGCATGTGGCCTTGTAAATGTGCTCATACTCTGAGGATGGGTATGTCCTTAGGCAGCCACTGAAGGGCCTAGTTGCAACAGCAGAAGAGAAGCTGAGATTGTCCCATAGAGGAACCCTGTGCTTAGCAGTGGTTGCAAGACACACAAAATACCTGTGCTTGGCCAGGATCCTTGCCCATCCTCTGTACTGGCCGCCCCCGCCTACTCCTATAAGCTGGGCCTCTTTGTGAAGCTGCAGAGTGCCTGGCTGGAGCCAGGAAGCCAGCCAAGTATGGCATATGCATGGTTCACCCAGAAGAACCCCTATCAGGTGGCAGTGGGTGGACTGTGCCCACCAGAGAACTCAAGTTCCCTTTTTCCTCTGAGTTGTGGTCAGATGGAAGCCATCCCTTCCAGAGCACCAGGAGCAGGAGGTTCACATCTGGGGCTTCACTACTAAGCCTCTTAACCATTCAACCCGGGTTGATGAAATCTTTCTCTCTTTTCTTAACTAGAGCCCACCAGATAACATCCCACCTTGACCATGCCAACCCAGGGTTAGATGGGCCAATGCCACCAGCCGCTATCAGGAGGGGACCCTGGCCCCGTGCTGGCTGTGTGTTGATGGAGGCTGTACCCAACTTCTCCTCCTGTGGCCAAGATGGTTCAGAACCCAGAGATGGGACAGCAGAGCTGTCCTTACCTGATGACCACACTGTTAGGTTTTCGGGCCAGGCGGTCTACTTCTTCCATGGAGATCTGGTCGATTTTGTTATAAACCTGAGATTGAAAAGGTGGAGGTGGATGGTGGGGAAGGGAAGAGCCCTCAATGGGCCTGCACCTGCCCACAGTCCCTCCTTGGCTCACCAGGGCATGTGGAGCCCAGCCTTCTGCCCCTTGCTGCCTCAGGGCAGTCAGTTCTCTAGAGGGAGAGGCTGAGGTAGAAGCCTGGTCTCCAGCTCTCCATGTCTGCAAGGCTCAAGCAGCCACCAGTGCAGTGGGGAGGGACAGGAGAATCTCAGGCTCCTTGTGCACCTCTCAGAAGCCTGCCTCATGTGGGGTACAGAGGCCCTCAGCTATCTGTGTCCTGGGAGCTCCAGGGCCAGGGCTCCACATCCACCAAAGTCTTCCCTGGGTACTGGTGCCACTTACATACAGGCAGGGCATGTACACCCGGTTGCCCACGATCACATCAATGAATTCATCTGGGGAACAGTCTTCTCGGAAGAGCACTTCTGCATTGAAGATCTCTGGGGGGATTCCAGTTAAGGGGAAACCTGTGTGCTAGCAGCCCTCATGCCTACTCAGTGGAGGGACCCAAAGAGCTGAGCAAGAAATATGTTGGCTGAAGGGACAAGCGTGGGAAGTCCTCTCATTTTCCAACCCCCAAAGGAACCATAATACATAAAAGTTTCAATCAACAAACTGTTTAAATATTCACTGTCAGGCAAGGAACAAAATATACCTGCTAATGTACCTCAGTGGAACCCAGATTTCAGTGCCGGGAGCATGGCCTGAAAGCTGATCTAACCCAGCCTCTTCCTGTGCAGGCCTCCCCTCTGGGGGGCCCTCTTGCTTGTGCTCACACACCTGTAGCAATGTGCGGCTCACCACCTGACTAGGCAGCCTGCCCCACCACAGGGGAGATCTGACTCTGAGAGTTTGTCCAGCCAGCCCGGATGACACTAGAGCCCCCCGCTTGCCCTGAGGCTTCTCCAGGGCAGGACCTCCTTGTCCTGAGATGCTACTTCTCAGGATATCCTGTGTCTCTTCCTGCTGTCACCTGGCCACCACAGTGCCCCACACTCAGTGAGGAGCCAGGAAGCCAGTGCTAAGCTGGTGCTGCAGCCCCAGCAGTAGTGCCACAAGCACACAGGCAGGAGATCACAGCCATCACATGTCTGTGGGGCTGGATCTTTCCTGGAGGTTGCTCAGAGGGATTGGGGTGGGGGTCTCTGGGTGTGATCTGCTGTTACTCCGGGTCATGAAGCCTCCTTAGTTAGCCACCCTGCCAGCCATGGTCACCCCCCACCTCTCTTTGGAGAAAGGATACTATATTCATGCAGGATGAGCTGCACCAGCTTTTCCGAGCACTGGGTCAGCGTGACCGTTGAGTTAAAGGAGATGCCACCACCTTTCTTAGGCTGAAGGAGAGAAGGAAAGGGAGAACTGCTAACCAAGGGACAAGAGCAAAGATCCTACAGCCACAGGCCAGTGCAGCCCCAAACCAGCTGCACCCTGGGTCACAGTCCAGAAGCCTCACCTTGAAGTAGATGTTGGGCTTATGCTTGTTGAGGCGGATGCCCACAGATTCCAGCTCTTTCTCCAGAAGAGACCTAGGGAGAGCACCCGTGAGCCCTCACAGGCTTCCCACAGAGGCTGCTTCTATGTGACATGGGAAGCCCCTGCCTACCCACGTAGAGACCCCAGCAACCCAGGGAACGTTTCTTCCCAACACCCCAGAGCTGCAGGGGAGCTACCAAACTTCCGTCACCATTGATGAGAGACCGTTCTGGTTTGTAGTCAGTGTGCACAGGCAAGTGGCACAAGCCTGTGAGATAACTACATGAGGATGCTCCTCTGGTCTCAAGGAGCCCCCTCTGCTCTTGCAGAGGCAGGCCTGGTATGCTTCCCGCCAGTGGGTGTGGAATAGACAATGCTTCTGCTGCTTAGGGCTCCTGGAAGGTTCTGGGCAGTGATAAGGCACATAAGCCTCTGTAGGCAGGAGCTGGAGTCAGAGCCAGGCCACATTCCTTGGTCTCAGCCCCAAGATACCTGTGCTGGTTGGACACAGGCTCAAGCAGAGGCCATCCTAGGCTGGGTCTCACTGAACTTAGTCTGTGGACAGTCCTGCTACTACTCCCATGTATAAGAGGGGCAAGCACCCCACAGACCACCCACCATGAACTAAGGGACACACTGGCCCTCCCCAGATATATGAACTTGTCCCACCCCACAGACCTCTGCACCTCTCCCTTAGTGGCATCCAGCATCATGATGACAACATCGGCTGTGCGTGCCACAGCAATCACCTGCCGGCCACGGCCTTTCCCTAGACAGGTGGAAGGAATACAGTTATACCTTGGCAAGGCACAGTGACACAGGCAGAACCTGTGCGACCCCTACCTGGCCCGGGGAACCCTGGACTCTTATCCTTTATGGACCCACCATGCCTCTGCCATGTGCCATCAGCCTCCCCAACCCAACTCCTTGTCAAGTCTCTTTAATCCACATGCTGTTTTACTTATTGAGACTTCTTTTAGAAAGAACTCCAGTGTCACTTCCACAGTGGAGTAATAGGATAATAACGGCTGTCCTGGCTCGGCACCTGTGGCTCAATCAGCTAAGGCACCAGCCACGTACACCTAAGGTGGCGGGTTTGAATCCCCAGCCTGGGCCCGCCAAACAACAATGATGGCTGCAACCAAAAAATGGCCAGGAGGCGGAGGCAGGAGACTCACTTGAGCCCAGGAGTTGGAGGTTGCTATGAGCTATGATGCCATGGCACTCTACCCAGGGGGATAGCTTGAGGCTCTGTCTCAAAAAAAAAAAAAAAA
>CAUYQV010134906.1:0-13265 GCA_963574575.1 Galagoides demidoff | reverse complement strand
ATATATCTCACCTGTGAGATTGTGAGATATGTTAACTGATTTAATCATTTTCAAAAAATGTAATAAATTATTATAACTATAATTATTACTATTATTTAACACTGTTGTATATATTTAAGACACATGTACAGAATAGGCTCTGTTACTGGACTCTCTGGCTCTATTAACCATGCTACCTGTTCTTTTATAAGTACTTTATTTTGTAGTTGCTCTCTCTTTTTTAAAGCCTATAATTATTCTTATGTGGTTATTTTGTCACTTTAAAATTGAATTTTCTTTAAAACCAAATGTTAACTTATTTAAATATACATATTGTTACAATATTTGGTTTTACCTAATCATGAATTCCATTTATTTAGATCAAATCACTAATACACTTAGTTATCCTAAGAAACTCTCAAACAGTATTTATCTTTAGAAATCGCATGCCCCCCCCCCACAGTATCATGGTGGTATTTCTTATTTTACTAACCCCTGTGTAGTTCACAGGCTTACTTACCTACTGGATGCAGATATCATTGCCATTCCATTAGTTAAGAAAGCAGGACCACAAATGCTCAAAATGTGAATCTACAATACATCGTTTAGCCCTGTTCTCCAGTAATTGGTCTTGAATAAATCTCTTATTATTTGATATGGTTTGGATGTTTGGTCCCTCCAAATTTCATGTGGAAATTTGATCCCCAATGCTGCAAGGGGTCTAGTAGGAAGGGGCAAGTCAGGGGGCAGATCCCTCATGAATAGCTTGGCACTCTCCAGGAGGTAAAACGTGAGTTCTCCACACAAGAACTGGTTATTTAAAGGAAGCTGACTCCTCCTCCTCGCCTCTTGTTTCCTCTCTCCTCATGAGGCAAACCTGCTCCCCCTTTGCCTTTTGCCTTGATTTGAAGCCCCCTGAAGCCCTACCCACGAGCAGCTGCTGGTGTCATGGTTCTTGTACAGCCTGCAGAGCTGTGAGCCAAACAGATCTAGATTCTTTATAAATTACCCAGGCTCAGGCATGTCTTTATAGCAGCACAAAACAGATGACTATATCATCTTTTGACCACCTTTCTCCATAGCACAATGGAATGGAGACCCCCGTGCTTGTGTTATTCTCCAAACTATCAGAGATCAATGTCTTGAAGTCTTGGGCCACATAAAGAGATATTCCCCAGACTTACCAATCCCTTAACCAGGTGTCAGATCCTCTCCCCCACCCTGTGTCTCTTTATGTTGTTTGCTTCCTCCATTTTTAATATCTTCTTCTATGTCCCAGAAGCATTTAAATTTGCTCAGATAACTCCTCCCATTAAAACAAACAAATCAGTAAGTGCTCTGCTGTGGTTTGAATGTTTGTTCCCTCCAAAACTCACACTGAAATTTAATTGCCATGGCAATAATATTAAAAGAAGGGAATCTTAAAAAGGTGATTAGACCATAAGGACTTCACTCTCCTGGGTGTGTTTATTGCCTTTATAAAAGGGCGTTTGGAATGAGCTCTCTCTCTGGCCTCTTGCACTCTTCTCCCATGTGAGCAGGCAACCAGACACCAAACCCACTGACATCTCCAGTGTTCCCTCATAGCAGCACAAAACAGACAGAGATGCCCTCCTTCAACACGTTTCTCTACAGCCCCTATCCTATTATTATAGTCACCTCCCTTTCAGTCTGGAGTCCATCTCTACCAATCCATGACACAAATTGAAATGATGCTCTTTTCCATTTCTATTATCTTTGTCTCCTCTTGCAACTATAGGCTCTGTCGAATGTTCCCTGTTTTTTGGTGTTTTTTTTTTTTTTTTTTGGCCAGGGCTGGGTTTGAACCCTTCTGCATATGGGGCCAGCGGCACCCTACTCCTTTGAGCCACAAGTGCCGCCCTGAATGTTCCCTGTTTAAAACACTCTGTCTTTGGTCACTCCTCAGGTTTTTTCCTGTACCATTAGCTGTTCTATCTCAGTATCCCTTGCAAAGTCCTCTTTTAAGTGTTTCCCACTGTGCTCTCTTCTTACTCCACAATATCCCTGATGAGTTCATTCAGTCCCAGAGCTTCAGTGTGGCTACAACTATGAAATCTACACCTCAAGCTTACATCACTATTAAACTTCACATCTATAGATCTGACTGCTCACTGCATATTTTTTCATGAACATACCAAAGTCATTTCACATTTATCAACTACAATAAATCAATACTGGTGTGTTCTTTATCTCTTCTTCCCAATTTCAGTTTCACCATCCACCCAGTTGCCCAAGTCAGAAACCTGGAAGTCACCCTCAGTTTCTGCATCACTATCAACATTAAATCAAGCATGAGGTTCAATTTATGATATCTCTCAAATGCATCTTCAATTCAATCACTTCTCTCTAGTCCTACTACTGTGAACCTGGTCCAAGTCACTATTTCTCCCTAGGTCACTGCCATAGCCCCCTTACTAGTCTTTTGGTGGCTCCTTCTTCTTTCTTCTTCCTCCTTCCTCCTCCTCCTCCTTTTTTTCTTCTTCTTCCTCTTCTTCTTCCTCTTTCTCTTCTTATTCTTCTTTTTCTTTTTCTTCTTCCTCTTCCTCTTCCTTTTCTTTCTTCTTTCTTCTACTTCTAAATCATAGCTGTATACATTAATGCATTTAGGGGGTACAATGTGCTGATTATATACACAATTTGGAATGCTTACATCAAATTGGTTAACATAGCCTTCACCTCATTTTCTTAATTATTATGTTAAGACATTTATACTCTACACTTAATAAATTTGACATGTACCCTTGCAAAATGCACCATAGGAGCGGTCCCACTGATTACCCTTCCCCCTCTCACACTCCCTTCCACCTTTCTTTTCCCCACTTCATCCTGGGCTATAGTTGCGTTTTATCTTTCAAATGGAAGTGTGGATGAATAGATGTTGGTTTCATAATAGTACTGAGTACCTTGGAGTACATTGGATACTTTTTCTTCCATTCTTGGGATACTTTACTAAGAAGAATATGTTGCAGCTCCATCCATGTAAACATAAAAGAGGTAAGGCTCTTTTTTAAGGCTGCATAATATTCCATGGTATACATATACCACAATTTATTAATCCATTCATGGGTCAATGGACACTTGGGCTTCTTCCATGACTTGGCAATTATGAATTGGGCTGCAATAAACATTCTGGTGCAAATATCTTTGTAGTAAAGTTATTTTTGGTCTTTGCATATATACCTAGTAGAGGAATTGCAGGATCAAATGGCAGGTCTACTTTTAGATCCCTAAGTGTTCTCCAAACTTCTTTCCAAAAGGAACATATTAGCTTTCATTCCCACCAGCAGTGTAGAAGTGTTCCCTTTTCTCCACATCCATGCCAACATCTGTAGTTTTGGGGTTTTGTTATGTGGGCTACTCTTACTGGAGTTAGGTAGTATCTCAAAGTGGTTTTGATTTGCATTTCTCTGATGATTAAAGATGATGAACATTTTTTTCATGTGTCTGTAGGCCATGTGCCTGTCTTCTTCAGAGAGAAGCTTCTATGCAAATCTCTTGCCCACAATGAATGTAATAGAAAAAAAAAAAAGAAAGAAAGAAATGGGATCACTTGTTCTTTTCCTGTTAATAAGTTATTCTCTGTGGATTCTGGTTATCAAACCTTTGTCAGAAACATAAACTGCAAATATCTTTTCCCATTATGGAGGCTGTTTGTTTGCTTTACTTACTGTGTTCCTGGCAGTGCAGAAGATTTTTAGTATTGTTACTTGATCTTTGGTAAGCCTATCAAAAACATAAACTGGGGGAAAGATTCCTTATTTAACAAATAGTGCTGGGTGAATTGGCTTGAGACTTATAGAAGACTAAAACTGGACCCACACCTTTCACCATTAACAAAAATTGACTCTCTCTGGATAAAAGATTTAAACTAAAGACATGAAACTATAAAGATACTTGAAAAGAGTGCAGGGGAAACACTGAAAGAAATTGGCCTGGGAGAATACTTTATGAGGAGGACCCCCCCCACCAGACAATTGAAGGAATACCAAAAATACATTACTAGGATCTGATCAGTCTTTTGGCTTCTAAACTGGCTCTTGAAATACCCTTGTCTCAATGTAGCCAGTGTTGTGTTGCCATATTTGATCATGCTACCACTTGCTTTAAAAAAACTTTGACAAATCTCATTGCCTATATAACAAAGTCCAACCCTCATAATATGGCCCACGTGACTTTCAAAGCTCTTTGTGAGCTTACTCCTGCTCACCTGTGCAGCTTCTTCTCTTACCCCTTGGCTGCTCCCAGTTCATATCTTGCTGTCTCATCTGTGGGCCTTACAGACCATATTGTACGTGCTTTTTCTTCTGCATGGGACCCCACACCACCACCATGTTGTTAACTCCTGCCAAACGTTAGGTCTCAGCTTTTTCCTCTAGGAAGTCTTCCAAGTAACTTCTCCTTATATAGATCCTTGTAATACCTCATAAGCTTTCTCAATATCCATCATGCTGTCTTGAAATGGCTTGGTTATTTGTCTGAAGAGGATGGTGAAAGGAGCAGCAGGTGAATGTTCAAAGAGTGGACCATAGGTCCCTCAAAAACTTAGTCAGAGGCTCCATTAGTGTAGAGAAGTAAATATAAAGAGAGTCTCCAACATAGATAGAATTAGGAAATATATGAGTATAGTAAGCAACCCATTTGCACAGTTGACCCAGTTCTTTTACTGACAGTAATCTTGCATAGTTTTATCTGCCCCTCCACCCATCATATAAGGAAATTCTGGCTTGGGGTAAGCTCCTCTCCTAGGCTAGGAAGAATTTTGCAAATTTTTTTTTTTGCATATGTTCATGAATTATACAAGATGAACCTTAATATGGGCCTGACAATGCTGTGTGTCATTTTTGGCACACTAGCTTTGCATCCCTAAAGAGGGAAAATGTCAGCCTGTGAATTATATTCATAAATATGCCAGGAGACATCACCATGGAACCTGGCATGGCTGGAGCTCGGCATATCTGCAGTCAGGAATAACATGAGAGATGGAATGCCCTTAGAGAGTTAGCCCTCCTTATATATCCCAACTCCCCAAGCGTGGAAAACTCCTACAGGTACATTCTTCTATTCCCTTTCCAATATCAAATCGAACTTCAAGGACTGAAGAGTAAAAGTAGTTTATCTCATCTTCTCAGGAACTCCCCGTGGGAGGAAATTAACAAGAAGGCAGATTTCAGTGCAACATATGGAGATTTTTACCACCCTCAGAGCTGTCTGAAGTGAGAGTAAACCAACTGCCTCACAAATACGGAAATTCTCTTCACTTTCAGCACAAAAGGAGAAAGTAGATCTCAGTCTTCAGCTGTGATTTCAGATGAAGGGGATGTGATGACCTCTAAGTTTTATTCTGATTATAAAATTCCATGATGTAATTTTTTCTTGATGACTCAGAGGAACATAATGAATGCGAATGATGGCAGCATTCAGGGATGCAGTGAGGTCCTTCAGGCCCGTGAGGTGAATTCAGCTGGATTTTCCTATAATAGGTTATTTCAGGCAGTGGTGCTTTTGCTGTGAATTTGTATCCTACCCCCAAGTTTGTCCATGCCCCTGTCCAGTCTGGTCAGCTAACACACTACATATTGTCTCTACATCTGAATGGGAATCCTTGGTGAACAGGAAGCAAATTTCCTTTTGGTACATAAGAATTCCTAAGTGTGGTGTTTCATGAAAACTTGGTAAATGAATGATGTGTTATTGCTTGGGAAAAAATGCTACTCTTCTGTTTTTCAGCACTTAGAAAAGCTCGCTTCTCCATACATTCACCCTTTGTCCTTCTCGGAGAGTAAGACCTTGTTGTGCTAGATTCCTCCTGTGTCTTGAAATGTCAACTGCTCTTTCCTGTCTTCCAAATATCTCCTCTGGGATGCTTTTCTTGGTCCTAATTAACTACTGCTCTTATGGGCTCTTACAATTTTAAACACATTTTTATTACAAACTTTAATATTTTATCATAACTATTTGTTCTCATTTATTTCTCCAGTTAAATCTGAGTGCTTTTTGAGAACACAGTAGCCCATCTATAAGACAATCCTGAGCACATAATAGGTTCTCAGCCAACACCCAGAAGTAGGTGACTGAGTGAGGCAAATTAATGTGCCCCCATCTTATAAAGAAAAGCACAGCATTAAAGCATTCCTCTCAAGGGGTATTTTTACCCACTTTCTAATTCTTACTTTGTTCTAGACCTAACAATTTGATATCCAAATTAATGGGTGATGCATCTTACTACAATGAAGTTTACTGGAGGTACACACAGACAGAGAGAGGAATACACACACACACACATTCACACATCCTCAAACATCCCTATTAAATATATTTTGACAGATTTTGAGAAGACCATTTGTTATTTTAAGGGTCATATTTTTATGAGATAAATACATTGCAGAGAAGACAACTTCTTATTAGAGTTAAACTCATTATAGACTTATTTAAGGTAGTCTAACAGAGAGCCTTAGGATTTAAATTTGAGAAAAAAAAAACACGCAACTGCAGAGGAAATTTACCTATGACATAATAAGTTCTTGGAGTCCTTAATACATAAATAGATTAGGTGTGGATCACCATGTGCTCTGCAATCAAGAATGCAAACACTGTCCCCTCCCAGCACCTATCATCATCTGTCATCAAATCATTTCAAATATTAGGTTCAAGGAACAGGGTGTCTCAATCATTGAAAAACAATTATTCAATCAATTCTATACACCTCTACTATGAAGAGAAAATTATAAAAGGTGAACTATGACCTTTAAAAAATTCTGTTAATTAATCACATTAATTTTCACATAATAAATATGACTATTTCAGATTATACATACCAATTTCTGCCTTATTAGTTCTCTGCTAGGAATTCATGAGATAATTTTTGACACCTAAAATACTTTTGGCCATTCTTTCATAGGCAGAGGGGGGACAGGTATGGTAGTTTTTTCCTATGGTCATACCCATGCTGGCTCACCCCTGTATCCCACCACAGTCTTTCAGAGCCAAGACAGTTGTGCCCCGTGGACCTTGTCTTACTATTTAAGGACATCACTCACTAAAGGTGGCTCCATGCACTTAGGCCAATGGAAGAATTTGTCAAGGGAAAAGAAATCAGATATTCCTTCTTCTTCCTCCTTTACATAAATCACTCATTACTAGTCAGGAATTTATAGTAGCATGAGATATTTCCAATTATGGATGAGGATAGTTTGCAAAACAAAAGCCATTAAAATTCAGTATGTTTTGTAAATTGCACTTTTAGAGCACTACTTAGATGAGGGAATGGTAGCTTTTGGATGAAGATAATAGAACACTAAAGATATATAATGTACTTGTACAATAAAAATAAATTTTATGTAAGTAAAAGATGTAGGATTTCTTACCAATTGGCCTTACACAGATGATTCTCATTTTGAGTAATTTTTCACTCAGAATTTTATAAACTAGGTTATAAGTTGCTGTTTTCAGTAATTTCAAGGCATTCAGATTGAAAAGGTAAAATATACATTAATGGTAGTCTTTCACTTTTTAAAAGTTTGGCAAATTTGTAAATTGATTGACACTCAGAATTAATTTTTTCTTTTTTTTTTTTTTTTTAGAGATGGTCTCACTTTGTCACCCTCGGTAGAGTGTCGTGGTGTCACACTCCCAGCAACCTCAAATTCCTGGGCTTAGGCAATTATCTTGCTTCAGCCTCCCAAGAATTAATTTTTTCTAAGTAGGTAATGTTTTACATGGGGTTGGTCTATAGGTCCACCCACAGAAATCTTTTTAAAGCGTAGTGTCCACAGAATCCCACTAAATTGTGTTAAGCCCTCAATACTGCAAAGATTAAGATGTTGTTACTCGTGATTTAAGATGATATACTGCTGTTCTTTTACAACAATACAAAATTTATATACATTCTCAAATTAAAATAACCCTTCAATTTTTCTGACTGCAAATATTTTGGATATATGTATTTATTTATTTTTTTAAATTTTATTGAATGGTAACTAGGTACATTAATGCCCTTCTGGGGTACAGTGTGGGGTTTTCACATGCAATCTGAAATACTTCCATCAAACTGATCAACACAGCCTTCATGTCATTTTCTCAGTTATAGTTTTAAAACGTTCTGCTTCTACTCTTAGAGAGTTTCACTTGTACCCCTGTAAGATAGACCTCAAAAATGGTCCCTCCAATGTTTGCTAGGATCTTATTGAATATTTTTGCAGAGATATTCATTAATGATATTGGTCTATAGTTTTCTTTCTTTGTTGGTTCCTTTCCTGGTTTGGGGATTAAGGTGATATTTGCTTCATAGAATGTGTTCAGTAGGATCCTTCTGTTTCTATGTTTTGGAAAAGTTATGTAATATAGGTACTAGTTCCTCTTTAAAGGTTTGGTAGAATCTGATGTGAAGCCATCTGGTCCTAGACTTTTCTCTTTTGGGAGATTGTGTATAGTTGATGCTATTTCCGTGCTTGATATAGGTCTATTCTAAATGTCTAATTTTTTCTGGCTGAGTCTAGGGAGGTGGTGTGCTTCCAGGTATTGGTCCATTTCCTACAGATTTTCATACTTCTGAGAGTAGGTTATTTTGGTAGTAATCATTGAGGACTTTTTAAAATTTCTGTGTTATCTATTGTTATTTCTCCTTTATTGTTTCTGATTGATGTCATTAGGGATTTTGCTTTTCTATTTCTGGTTAGTTAGCCAAAGGTTTATCAATTTTATTAATCTTTTCAAAGAGCCAACTTTTTGTTTCATTGATCTTCAGAATTATTCTTTTGTTTTCAATTTCATTTAATTCTGCTCTAATTTTGGTTATTTCTTTTCTTTTTCTGGGCTTGGGATTGGATTGTTCTTCCTTTTCCAGTTGCTTGAGATGACCCATTAGGTTATGGACTTTCTCTCTGTTTTCTTGATGAAGGCTTTTAATGCTATAAATTTCCCTCATAGGACTGCCTTTGCAGTATCCCACAGATTTTGATAATTTGTATCTTCATTATCATTTTATTCCAAAAATTTGGTGATTTCCTTCTTAATCTCATCTTTGACCCAGCTATCATTCAGCCTAAGGTTATTTAATTTCAATGAGTTTGTTTTGGTATGAAGATTTCTGTTGCTGTTGAGTTCAACTTTTACTCCATGATGGTCTGAGAAGATATAAGGAATAATTTCTATTCTTTTAAATTTGTTTAGGTTAGACTTGTGTGCTAAGATATGATTGATTTTGGAGGATTATCCATGGGCTGATGAGAAGAATGTGTATTTAGTTTTATTAGGATAAAATGTTCTGTACATGTCTGTTAAGTTAATTTGTTCTAGGGTCAAGTTTAAGTTTATTATTTCTTTGTTTAGTTTCTTCTTGGAGGATCTATCCAGAATAGACAGAGGGGTGTTAACATCTCCAACTATTATAGTTTAGGAAGACATCAAATTGTTCATATCCATTAGTGTTTGCTTCATAAATTTAGGAGTATTCAGATAGGGTGCATAAATGTTAATTATTGAAATCTCTTCATGTTGAGTGTTTCCCTTGACAAATACATAGTGTCCATCCTTGTCTTTCCTTATCTTTATTGGTTTAAATCTTATTGTATCTGCGAATAAAATTGCAGCCCCTACTTTTTTCTGATTTCCATTTGCCTGTAATACAGATGTCCATCCCTTTACTCCGAGTCTTTTTTTATCCTTTGAGGTAAGATGAGTCTCTTGTAGGCAATACATACCTGGCACAAGATTTTATATCCAGTCAGCTAACCTGTTCTTCTTTAGAGGACAATTTAAGTCATTCACATTAATTGAGAAAATTGATAAGTATGGTAGTGTTTTGGCCATAATGTTTTTCAAAGGTTCAGTGCATATTTTTAATCTTTTTACTATTGTGGAAGTTAGGTTTTGTTTGATAAATTCTGGTAAATTTACTTTGATGGTAGACTGTTGTGCTAGTCATTATGGAAAAAGGGTCTCAGTATTTCCTGGAGAGCTGGTTTAGTTAATGGCAAATTTCTTCAACTTGTGTATGTCAGTAAAGTGTTTGATTTCTCCATCACAAATAAACCTTAGTTTAGCTGGATACAAGATCCTGGACTGAAAGTTGCTTAGTTTTATAAAATTGAAGACTGATGGCCATCCTCTTCTGGCTGTGAAAGTTTTGGCTGAGAGATCTTCAGTCATTCTAATAGTTCTCTCTTTGTAGGTAATAGTTTTCTTACATCTGGCTGCTTGCAGGATTTTCTCCTTTGTGTTTATTTTGGCAAAGCTAATTACAATATGTCTAGGAGATGCCTTATTTGGACTGAGTCTTTCTGGGGTTCTGAAACTACTATCTGAATTTCTGTATTTCTTGCAAGGGTTGGAAAATTCTCCTCCATAATATCTTGGAGTAGAGTATCTGTGCCTTTAGGATCATCCTCTTCTCTTTCAGGAATTCCTATAAGTTGGATGTTTGATCTTTTGGAATGATCCCACAACTCTCACAGGGAATGTTCTGTTCTCCTTTTCCATTTTTCTGACTCTTTGAATGCTTGAGTTCATTCAAAAGCCTTGTCTTCAATTTCTGAGGTCCTTTCTTCTGCCTGCTCAACTCTATTACTGAGGGATTCTACTGTATTTCAAAGCCCCTTGAATAGCTTTTTCACTTCTTTGATCTCTGCCATATCTTTTCTCATTATGTCCATATCCTTGGTGACTTTGTCTTTCAATTCACTAATTTCTTGAGACAACTTTTGAACTACTCTTTGGATTTCTATTTCCATCTTTCCCTCCATTCTATTCATCTTATTTGCCATCCATATCCTGAATTCTATTTCCTAGAATTCATCCATATTTCTATGAACGGCATTTTCTGTTGTATCACCTTTGTCATTCCTGGAGGGGGGAGTTGATCCACTGTCATTATTCACGTTGCCAGAGTTCTTTTGCTGGTTCCATGCTATAAGTATTTTCTGCAATTTGGCAATTAAAATTGGTATTAGGAGATTGGATTGGAGGCCCCAGGAAGTGGAGTTAACCAGCTCTTTACCAACGAGCTGGGTCTCGTGTTGTGGCTTTTGGAGGGGACATGCATTCAAACTATAGCTGAGGACTAAAATCTCTAGGGATGAAACTCCTTCAAGGATTCAATTGTTACCCCAGTCTTTGATCCTGGTCTTTTGGTGCTCCATGAGCTCTCCTCATTAGAAATGCATTGGAACCCAACAACTTCCTGAAATTCAGCTATGTATTGACTCTTGCAACTAACCAGGGCACAAACAGCAGATCATGTGAATTTTGGAGGAGAAGAGAGACATGACAGGTTGCCATGATCTCAGACTCTTCCTTGTTGTAGAAGCTTTAAAAAGTTGATTCTTTTGAGAATCAAAAAGGAAATGGGAGTAGAATTTCAAGCACAAGAAAATATATGCACACATTGCAGAAATTAATTTACCTATGGGAACAAAGAGAAGACCTACATTTTAGAGGATGGGGGAAAATTTGGGAAACTTTATATTTCTAATGTTACATTAAATGGACTATTATCTAGTTCTTATAAATTAACAATTTTTAATGATCTCATATGGAAGGTGGTTAGTAAAATCATGAACAATCTTAGCCCTTGCTATGGTTTTAATGTGTTCCCCAAAAAACATGTGTTCAAAATTGAATACTCAATGTAGCAGTGTTGGGAGGTAGGTCTTAATGAGAGGTTATTAGTTCATTATGGCCCTGACCTTATCAATAAGATAATGCTGTTGAGGGAGTAGGTTCCTTATAAAAGTATAAGTCTGGTTTTCTCTTTCTCTCTCTTGCCCTCCCTTTGTCCTTTCACCATGGGATGATACAGCAAAAAGGTCCTCACAAGATGCTTGCCCCTCAACCTTGGACTTTCCAGCTTCCAGAACCACGAGCCAATAAATTTCTGTTCATGATAAATTACCCAGTCCATTGTTTTCTATTATAGCAGCACAAAATGAACTAAGACGGCCTTATATTTCATACAGTAATATGTCCTTGGAATTACCATAATGCCTTGTTTTGATCCATCTCCTGAAGGCACAGTTTTGAGCAGTTAAAGTGCTCATCTTTTATATTTCAGGTGGATTTATAGGATTAGAAATGAGAATGGGAAAGATGGCTCCATTATATACTTGCCCTGAGTTTTTCAGATATGCTACTGGAATATTCCTTGAGGAAGAATAGACATTATGGAGAAAAGAAGAATAGTCAAGATCATTTCAGTCTACTGGTTCGTGGTTCACCTTTGAACCATTTTTCCTTCCCTCACTTTGTGTCCAAACAGGGGGACACAGTTATGTCTAGGGACATTTATTGGCTCATATTACATGGGTTGAGCCCTGGTGGAAGCAGTAAAGGTATGTCTGCTTCTTTGCTTCTTTCTTCCTCCTGGAAGGAGGTGTCCTGCATGGCAAGAAGAAAGTTTGTTTCCCTCCTGTAGCTTGGCTTGCTTTTCCTTAGAAGGAGCCTTATATCAGTCATTAAGCTATTATCTCTTACCTCTAAGCCATCATTCTATCCTTTGCTTTGTGATACCCTGCCAATCACATTTCTGCTTTGCTAGCTGGTTCCCTATTAAGATTGCCAGTAAGCCAAAAATACATTACTGGGATCTGATCAAACTAAAAATCTTATGCACAGCCAAAAGCAAGCAGACAGCCCTCAGAATGAGAGAAGATATTTGCAGGTAATGTCTCTGACAAATGTTTAGTTACTAGAATCCACAGAAAACACAAATGTATTAGCAAGAAAAGAACAAGTGATCCCATCTCAGGGTGGACAAGGGACTTGAAGAGAAACGTCTCTGAAGAAGACAGGCACACGGCCTACAGACACATGAAAAAATGCTCATCATCCTTAATCATCAGAGAAATTCAAATCAAAACCACTTTGAGATATCATCTAACTCCAGTAAGATTAGCCCACATTACAAAATTCCCAAACCAGAGATGTTCGCATGGATGTGGGTGGAGAAAAGGGAACACTTCTGCAGTGCTGGTGGGAATGCAAACTAGTACGTTACTTTTGGAAAGATGTTTGGAGATCACTTAAAGTAGACCTGCTATTCGATCCTTCAATTCCTCTACTAGGTGTGTCCAAAAGGCAAAAAATCACTTTATAACAAAGATATTTGCACTAGAATGTTTATTACGGCCCAATTCATAATTGCTAATTCATGGAAGAAGCCCAAGTGCCCATCAACCCATGAATAGATTAATAAATTGTGGCATATGTACACCATGGAATATTATGCAGCCTAAAAGAAAGATGAAGACTTTACCTCTTTCATGTTTACATGG
>CAUYQV010134901.1:0-17799 GCA_963574575.1 Galagoides demidoff | reverse complement strand
GGAATCTAGGTTCTGTGTGGGCAACAGGGCCTTTATTTCCACCCCGTTGAGGGGGAGCTGAGTTTGAGAAGGAAGTCAGTGCATTGCTGAAGATGGATGGGCCTTTTAAAGATTGGAAGAGTGGGATGTTGGCCCATTCACCTTTCTTAGGGGGACATCTATCAGAAGGGTGGGGGATTGGTCCATTTGGGTGTGTCTGCTCTATTTGAGTGGGTTCATACATTTGACTTTATGACCTTCTGTTTCTTTCTCTTTTTTTTTTTTTTTGAGACAGAGCCTCAAGCTGTCACTCACCCTGGGTAGAGAGCTATGGCATCACAGCTCACAGCAACCTCCAAGTCCTGGGCTCAAGCCAGTCTCCTGTCTCTGCCTCCCAAGTAGCTGGGACCACAGGCGCCCACCACAATGCCCAGCTATTTTTTGGTTGCAGCCGTCATTATGGTTTGGCGGGCCCGGGCTGGATTTGAACCCACCACCTTAGGTGTATGTGGCTGGCGCCTTAGCCACTTGAATCACAGGCACCGAGTCCACCTTCTGTTTCTTAAAAGCAAAAGATAAAATTCTCATGTTGAAAGATGCCCTCCCTATGCTAGAAAGAAAGCTAAATTTTTATCATCAAGGTCAAACAGTAAAGACCAGGAGAATTCTGTACAGACTTTATTAAAATAACTCTGATCTTTATTCTTCCTCCATAATATAGTTACTTTTTCACAACTTACTATTCTTTGTCCAGTTCAGCATATAAGTGATCGACTCTGCTTCTTTGGGTTTTCATTTCCTTAGGAAGGCTCCCATGCCACAGTAATCTTGTATTAAATAACTTCGTATGCTGTTCTCCTGTTGATCTGTCTTATATCAATTTAATTCTCAGGCCTAGGCAAGAAAAAAAAAAAAAGTCCCTGAGAGAGTAGAGGAAAATATTGTCTCCCTTTATAATATCAAAGAAAAAGAAGGGGGTCTAGGGTTTTATAGAGGCAGATAGGCCAGGGAGTAGTCTGCAAGTCTTATGGGAATCATGTGGAAAGATTATCTCAGAATAGTCGACAATAGGATGGTCCTTTACAGTTACTCATTTCCAAAGCATAAAAGGGTGTGGAATGAGGATTTTCTAGTTGTTTCTGTTTTCCAAGAACAATGTTGTCACAGGGGACACATACTTTAATGGTCACAAATGTATAACCAGGGGTACCTAAAACTGCAAAATAAACATGGGAAGTCTTCCCAAAGTATTCTTGTATTCATATATTTTTACTGGAAATTGTGAGAGCAGGATCATTATAATAAACACCTAAAGAAAAGAATGAAAATATTTATGATTTGAAAGATAAAATCTTCAAGGAATTTCTTGTTCCCTACAGCTAAATTTCTGGGTACCCCTCTCTCAACCACTTGGGGTCCTTATGTACCCCCAAAAGTTTTAGAAGAACTGGTCCCTTAGAAGTCTCACAGCAAAGCTTCATGGGGACAATGTCATCTTTTATATCATGTTTTGTGTCTTCTTCTGCCTCCTAAACTGTCCTTTTTCTAACCTCAGAATTGTTTTGATGACAAATGTCTTATCTTGGACTATTACAGAAGCCTTGAGAAGCCAGTGCAGGCTTCCATATACCCTCACCTGGACTTCCAGTTCCCACTATGTTCGCATCTTACATAACCATAGCACACTTGTCAAATTAATAACATTAACATTGGCCATCACTATACCTAAACTACACACTTAAATCCCAATAGCGTCTCCATTGATGTCTTTCTCCAGTTCCAGAATACAATGCAGGATTCCACATGCACTTAACATAAACTCCTTTTGATTGACTGAAAGAACTTTTCATGAAGCCTACTAAGTGCCAGGCATTGCCCCATATCCTGGGGGAGCCAAGAAACTAACGGTCCTGGATTTAAGAACATACAAAGAAATACTCAGGGTATACGCTTGTTCCCTGACAAACCAGTGTGAGGACAGGCCTTGCTCCTGGTGGGAGCTCTGGCCCCCCAACTCCAGGCAGCACTTCGGAGCCCAGGCCTTGATACTGCCCCGCCCCCAGTCTTCTGAGCTGGGCATCCCCTCTGGAGCCAGGACTGGAAGGTTAGCACCTTTGAAATAAGATAAAGGACATCAAGCCACAGCTGTGTTTGTTTTATAAATTAAAGGGGAAATCATTAAAATGATTGTTTTCTGAAAATAAAGAGATTAAACAGGTTCCCCTTCTCACCCCCCCACCTCCCTGCTTCTTTTTCCAATTTGTCCCCAAAGGCTCCAGCATGGAGTTAAATAGCTCTGTTTCAATCTTGGGGCCTGGGCTGGCTCCATAACAATTATAAATCTCTTATCTGAAGCGACCAAATTCTTTCCAGAATTAACTGCCATTCAGATTCAGATGGAGAGGAGGAGAATAATTGAGTTTGTTTCTTAACGTGGAGGGGGCCCTCCAGGTGATTCTTGGACTTTCCTTAGGTACTTACCTTCCCCTTACCCTTTTCTGCCATAGGAATGGAAAGGTCGGTGTGTGTTAGAAATTTAAGATTTTAATATGGGGGAGTGGGGAGGGGATAAAATATACCTCTGAAAAACGTCTGGCAAAGATGAAGTACATAAGAAGTACTCAGTAAATGTTAGTTCCATTATTATATTTAGGAGCCCTAAGAGAGGCTTCCATATTTAATTTGGAAGACAATAGGGAACCCTAAGTGTTTTTAGGAGGGTGAAGCTGTGATCCTCTAGCAGCGGTTCTCAACACCTGTGGGTCGCGACCCCTTTTAAACAATGAAAATACATTGTGGCATTAGGAAAGTTGAGAACCATTGCTCTAGAACATATAAACTAGTAGGGGCTTAAGTCATGCCCATATCACATGACTTAAAGTAGTGAATAAAGCAAGTGTTTAATAACACTATGCAGTCCTGTTTCCTGCATGATGCCATTTCATCCGCACAGCAAGCCTACCTGGTAGCCATTATTTTGTCCACAATCTGTAGATGAAGAAATTGGCTCATGGACATGTCCAAGGTTTTACAGTTAGAAGAAACTCTGGGGCAGGGGGCTTTGACCCTTCCTTCCCTGCCAGAGACAAAGACGGTCCTCCCTTCCCACCCCCTCCACACAGCTGCAGCACAGCAGGCCAGCCCCACCTGGTGAGTGGCTTGGTGACACTCTCCCCACTAGACTGGGAGCAATGTAAGGACAAAGTCCAGGTCCTTCCCTCTGTGCACCTCTGTGCCTAACTTGTGTAGGTACTCAGTAAAAAGTGTGTAAAATGCACAAAGGGACGTGAATCCCAGGCATCCCTGTTTCTTCTTCTGGAACAAAAGGGTGAACCTGTGGACTATTTTACCAAAACATTATGGACAATTAGCAGTGGGAACTTGAAAACGCTCAGAGAATGCAAAAATGCAGCCAATATAATTATATCAGTTCCCTGACCTCTGTAATGAAAGAAGATCCTTAATTTTTTTCAATGGAAAATAAAGAGCTTTCCCCTTCAAACCAGCATGGAGGGGGGGTTGTGCTGCATGAGAATGCCGACTGAGGATGCACTTTAGCCTTAGAGCTTTCCAGGAATAATCTAGAAGGATAGTGGGCTGTGAGTACATTCCTGTGCCCCATGAGACTTTCAGAATTGAAGTAAACTGTACCCCACCCCCAAGAAAGAAATTAAATCAAGTGACACAACATGAAAACTACAACAACCTGCAGCCTCAGCAGGATACAAGAGAAAATGGGCTCTTCCAGACGACAGGGGAAGCCAACATTGAGGCCTGCAGGCATCTGAATTGTCCGCCAAAAAACCTCTGGGCCAGCGATTCTCAACCTATGGGTCGCCACCCCTTTGGGGTTGAATGACACTTTCACAGGGGTCGCATAAGACCATCCTGCACATCAGATATTTAAATTATGATTCATAATAGTAGCAAAATTATATTTATGAAGTAGCAACGAAAATAATTTTATGGTTGAGGGTCACCATAACATGAGGAACTGTAGTAAAGGGTCGCGACATTACGAAGGTTGAGAACCACTGCTCTAGGCAGAAATCAGACAATGAGCAAACTGACTAAGGCCGTTTTTTACTGTTAAATGGGATCAAGTCCCCGTGTTTGAAAATTACCAAACGGGCTCAGAGTGAAAAACCAAGGAGCTCTCCTAAAAATCTAAAAGAAAGCCCCCAGAAAAGCCCAGAGAAGGAGACGGAGTAGGGCCAGAGTTCCCTGGGGGAGGAGGTGGCTCTGGGGGCAGGTGGGTGGGGAGCTGGCTGGGGCAGGAGGGAGCCCATCCTTCTTCCTTTCCACCTGACATGTGATCCCCTCCCTGGGGCCTATGTTATTTAATGATGCAGAACTTCCCTTTCCCCTAAAATTGAGGTGAAACCGGGCCATTTCTGGTTCCCACAAGTGTGTGCAGGTTTGAGCCACTCTGGCTGCTGGAAGGCTTCAGGTAGGGTTTCTGAAGGAGAAGAGTTTAGGAGGCTGGACAGGCAGCTTAGGCTGAGGGGTGTGCTGGTCTGCTGCACCCTACAAGACAGCTGCTCTCTAGCTCGGCCAACAGGCTAGCCTACCACCCGACGTGAGGTTGGTTTTAGCTGAACACTTAACGTATGCTTGCTTTTCAGTACGTATTTCATGCTAACTTTTTTGAAATGAAAAATATCAAACAAAAAAAAAAGGAGAGAGAATAATAAAAGGAACCCCCATAGGTACCTTACCCAGATTCAGTAACTATCAGTGATTTACAACATCCTCTTACTCTAACCTTCCTTTTTGTCTTTCTTAAAAATGTTTTATTTAAAGCAAACTCCAGGAGATTAAAAGAAGGAAACTGCACCTATCCTCACCATCCAGCAATGCCTTCCCCCAGGTCCTGCTGAAAATGTCAGACTCAAATTCCTGGTAGTAGCCAGAAGAATTTCTCTGAGGAGGAAACAGATGATGAAGAAAATGTGATTTTGACGATCCAAATAATGAACAAATGGAACCAACTGTTTCTTCAACTTCTGATGTCAAACTGAACAATCCCCAGAAACACAATGAAGTTCATCTACCTCCAACAAATAAACAATCAAAAGCCATCCGAAAAGCTAGATGTAAAGAACCTGATCTTCCCTTGCCAACCGTTTTGCCTCCCATTAATGATGTGTGCCGAGACACTTCGAGACTGGAGCTGGCAACTCAAGTTGAGTACTGATGGCAAGAAAACGGAAATTTTTCTGAGGCTTCAGGAGCATGCCTTTCCTGAACAGAGATGTGTAATTCCTGAAACACCAAAGGAGGCCAGACTACATTCATGTTCAAGGAAACTCAAGGCAGAGACCAAGAGAGCAAGACCTCAGGAAAGGTCCAAGATGAGTGTGAAAACAGAAAAGATGGATAGAGTGGAAGTGACAGCATCAGCTCAGAAATCTTCCTTGGCATCATGGACAAGGATTGTTGCTAAAGCTGGTCAGCCTAAGACTGTGAATTTGGTCCATTCCCGCTTCTACTGAGACCTTTTTGACAATAGCTTCTGGCATCAGGTGGTGTGTGATTCACAGCAAGGCTCCCCCAGCAGACGCAGAGGGCTGGGTTCGCCTACAGTTTCACGCAGGTCATTCTCCTACTGGTGCCTGCCACTCCCAGGAGGAGGATTTCCCTCTTCCTGTTACCAGCCTGCATTTTCCCATCTCCAGGCTAGAAGATAATATGTTAAGCCCTGACTGTGCTAAGAGGTATTAGAGAATGATGGGTACATTTCCAAATGTGTAAGCTGATTTGAAGAAATAGAAGAAAAGATCACTGGAAGGAACCTTTGTGATCTACAAAACAGAATCAAGTAATTAGGAATCAACTGTGAAGATGGTTGACAGGGTGCCAGCCCTGTCTAAGGGGACCTTTTGAGGGGCTTGGAAAGCCACTAAAATAAATTCATTGCAATCGGAAAAAGATGAATAAATAAAGCAAATTCCAGATATGACATTTCTACTCTATGTACTTCTTAGAGTTTTTTTTTTGGGGGGTGGGGACTGTTGAGACAGAGTTTCACTTGGTCACCCTGGGTAGAGTGCCATGGTGTCATAGCTCACAGCAACTTCAAACTCTTGGGCTCAAGTGATCCTCTTGCTTTAGTCTCCTTGAGTAGCTGGGACTATAGACACACTCCACATTACCTGGTTTATTTTTCTATTTTGAATTTTTATTTTATTTATTTTGAGACAGAGTCTTACTTTGTCACCCTCGGTAGAGTGCTGTGGTGTCACAGCTCACAGCAACCTCAAATTCTTGGGCTTAAGCAATTCTCTTGCCTCAGCCTCCCAAGTAGTTGGGACTATCGGTGCCTGCCACAATGCTCTGCTGTTTATAGAGGCAAGGTCTCGCTCTGGCTCAGGCTGGTCTTGAACCTTTGAGCTCAGGCAATCCACTCACCCGGGCCTCCCGGAGTGCGAGGATTACAGGCATGAGCCACTATATTTGGCTATTTTTTTCTTTTTCCTTTTTTTTTTTTTTTTTTTTTTGAGACAGAGCCTCAAGCTGTCACCTTGGGTAGAGTGCCATGGCATCACAACTCACAGCAATCTCCAACTCCTGGGCTTAAGAGATTCTCTTGCCTCACCTTCCCAAGTAGCTGGGACTACAGGAAACTGCCACAACACCCGGCTATTTTTTGTTGTAGTTGTCATTGTTGTTTGGCAGATCTGGGTTGGATTTGAACCCGCCAGCTCTAGTGTGTGTGGCTGGCACCTTAGCCACTTAAGCTACAGGCACCGAGCCATATTTTCTCTATTTTTAATAGAGATGGGGTCTCGCTCTTGCTCAGGCTATTCACCCACTCCTGAGCTCAAGCAATCCATCTGCTTCAGCCTCCCAGAGTGCTAGGATTGCAGGCATGAGTCACTGTGCCCAACCACTCTTTTTAGTTTTTTAGAGACAAGGTCTCACTCTGTTGCCCAAGCTGGAGTACAATAGGATGATTATAGCTCACTGCAGCCTCAAACTCCTGGGGTAAAGCAATCCTTTTGCCTCAGCCTTCAGAGTCGCTGGAACTACAGGTGTGCACCACTACACCCAAATAATTTTTTTGGTTTTTTTAGGGTTTTTTAAATTATTTTTTATTAAATCATAACTTTGTACATTGATACATTTATGAGGGTCAGGGTACTGCTTCGATATACAATGTGAAATGTTTACATTGAACTAAGTAACACATCCATCACAATTATACTCATTCCTTAATAGTTTTTTTTTTTTTTTTTTTTTTGAGACAGAGCCTCAAGCTGTCCCCCTGGGTAGAGTGCTGTGGCACCACAGCCCACAGCAACCTCCAACTCCTGGGCTGAAGCGAGTCTCCTGCCTCAGCCTCCCAAGTAGTTGGGACTACAGGCGCCCACCACAACTCCGGGCTGTTTTTTGGTTGCATTGTCGTTTGGCAGGCCTGGCTAGATTCGAACCCACCACCTTGGGTGTACATGGCTGGCGCCTTAGCCACTTGAGCCACAGGCACCGAGCCTCTTAATAGTTTTGAAATGTACCATTGCATCATGGAGAGAGAGTGGAGGGGAGGGAGGATATGGGAGGAGGGAGGGTATTTGGGGGGACCTCACCTAATGTTTTTATTTTGTATAGAGACTGGATCTCACTATGTTCTCCACGACCTCAAGAGATCCTTCTGCCTTGGTCTCCCAAAGTGCTGGGATTATAGGTATGAGCCACCACACCACATCTACTCCCATATACTTCTAGATGCCTCTCCAAAAACTTTATGGACATTTCTTACATGACCATGATACCATTATCATACTTGACAGAATAAACAATAATCCCTTGGTGTTCTCTAATGCTGACAGTCTCCCTTTGATTATAAGAAATGATACCGGCTCGGCGCCTGTGGCTCAGGTGGCTAAGGCACCAGCCACATACACCTAAGGTGGCGGGTTCGAATCCAGCCCAGGCCCACCAAGCAGCAATGATGGCTGCAACCAAAAAATAGCCAGGCATTGTGGCGGGCGTCTGTGGTCCCAGCTACTTGGGAGGCAGAGGCAGGAGACTCGCTTGAGCCCAGGAGTTGGAGGTTGCTGTGAGCTGCGATGACATGGCACTCTACCCAGGGGGACAGCTTGAGGCTCTGTCTCAAAAAAAAAAAAAAAGAAAGAAATGATACCTCCTGGCTAGAATCAGGGCTAAGAAAAATCCTCCTCTTATGTTGTTTAAGAACAGAATAGTGATCTTCCACTTGAGCCCAAGAGTTTGAGGTTGCAATGAGCTAAGATGATATCACTGCAATCTAAGCTAGGTGACAGAGCAAGATTCTGTCAAAAAAAAAAAAAAAAAGAAAGAAAGAAAGAAGGAAGGAAGGGAAAGAAAAAAGAAAAAGGATGGCATAAATACTAGCCCAGGTTCATTTTCCAAGCTTCAGATCACCAACTTTGCCTTGGTTTTGTCAGGTGGACATTTCCCATAAACACCTGCCTTTGTGCCATACTCAGACATCGTATTCTTCCATCTCTCAACCCCAAGCCAGCCTCTAAAACAAGAGCTTGGGTTTTTCAGCTACAGGAGTGTCCTCAAACTATGGAGTGTATTAGAATCGCCTGGAAGCCTTGTTAAAAATGCAGATTTCTGGGCTCTACCCTCAACGTTTCCAATTCAGTAAGTTTGGGGCATGCCTGAGAATTTGCATTTCTAATAAATTCCAGATGAGGGGGATTTTGCTAGGCCAGAGATCATGCTTGGAAAGCCACCAAGCTACAGTAAGCCACTCTTTTGGACCAATCTAGAACCCGCGCTACTGAGGCCATTTAATGTCTGCCCAATGTTTCAGCAGCACCCTGCACTTGGGGCCACCTGGGTGCAGGTGGGGCTGGGGATCCCTTCACTGCCCTGGCATTACTCTCAGTGCTGACATTCTTGGGCCCTGACACATCAATTGCCACTAATACAGTTTCTGCTGCCCTATTACCCAGAGACTGGACCCAACTTTGCTCTCCCAGAACTGGGCTCTTCACCTGATACCCCATTCCCTGTGGGCTCAGAGTTCTTATCCTCCAATCTCCCAGTCAAGTAGCTTCACACCAGCACCTTGATTGACATTCTCCTGTCCCCACAGGGTCATCTCCAACAGTTAATTGTGAGGAGCCATCCTTGCTGCTTCCTATTTCACACAAAGGTGCAGGGCCAGGCCCTAGTCTGGTTCTCTTGCGTTTGTTCCCTTGCCTTGATCCCCGCGTGAGCCTAGACCATTGGATGAGTCCCATCTGGTTTCCACCCCTCCGTGCTTGTTCCTCTGGCCCTCCCACCTCTCACGCATTCCCAACCTGCAGTACAAGTGCCTCTGGGCAGGTCCCTTCCGAGCCTGGCGCCCAGCGGGTCTGCCCACATCTGGTAAGTCAAGGCCCAGGCCTGAGCCAAACCCACAGTCACATTCACTGCCACTGGCAGAAGCCAGAAGCAGTTGACCCAAGCTGTCTCCATCTTATTTGCCCCTGAAATGTAAGCACATTCAAGATCCAAATCCCAGAGCTTATTAAAATTGAAGCCAACACATGAAGGTTCATGAACCAAATGACCCTTCCCAGGCAGGTCTGATGGCTTTCCCCAGATTGGGACACTTGCCCCAGGACACAGCCTCACCCCAGTAGCATGGGGTTTGCATCCCAGAGCTACTGTTGTCCTGAAGCAATGCTGGGCTGGTTTTCCCAATTTCCCAGAGGGGTTGCCCTGGAGGCTTGGACCTTATGGTGTGTCCAACCTGTGGGCCCCTGCAGGCCATGTGCAGATTACTTGAGGACTGATTCACTTATCTGTGATTTCAGATATCATGAAAAGTATTCATGGAACTTTTTTTTGTCACCCTCAGTAGAGTATGGTAGTGTCACAACTCACAGTAACCTCTAGCTCTTGGGCTTAGGTGATTCTCTTGCCTCAGCCTCCTGAGTAACTGGGATCACAGGCACCCACCACAACGCCTGGCTATTTTTGTTGCAGTTTGGCCAGGGCTGGGTTTGAACCCTCCACCCTCAGTATATGGGACCAGCGCCCTACTCATTGAGCCACAGGCTCCACTCTATTCATGGAACTTTTCTTTTGCTTATCAGCTTTCTTTAGTGTTTGTGTATTTAATATGTGGCCCGAGACAACTATTATTCTTTCAAAGTGTGGCAGAGAAGAAAAAAGGTTGGACATCCTTGCGCTAAAGTTGGCCGGCCAGCCAGTCAGTCAAATTTACTCTCCCTATTAATTCTAAGAAGGGGTTCTACAGACAAAGATTAAAACAGTAGGTGTGAGGGCCCCCACTTAGGAGAGGGACAGGTGGGCATCACACTTAGGAGAGGGACAGGTAGGCACATTCATCCATCCCTCCAGTCAACATTTACTGGAGCCTAGGAGGGCTGGGAACTGTTGTGGATACTGGGAACACCACAGTGACCCAAATGACAAAATCTTTGTCATCATGGAGAACAACAAGCAAATAAATTAGTGGAAATACATAGTAAAATAAGACACTCACATAATACTGTAGTAGGGTCCAAAACCTTCAGTAGGGCAAAAACGTGGGTTATGGTGAGATTAATAAAATGTTGCCGTGAACATGCTTCAATCACCAAGCAGATTTTTTCTTTGCTCCAGTTATTATGGGGGTGTGCTATTATGGGGCCCACAATATATTAAATAATGTAAGAAGAAAATGCTAAGAATACAAATAAAAGAAGACAGGAGGATATAAAATGTTGGGGATGGAGACGAACCAAATTTTACATAGCTTGATTGATGTGACAAGGAGAATGTCTCACTAAGAAAGCAAACCCGGGTGGAGGTTACATGCCCCTACTGGCGCACACAGTACTGGGGAACCCCGAAACACTGAGGCATTGGAGATACAAAACAAAGGAAAGAAGAGGGACTCTAGAGAGAACACAGCAAAGGGAGTCAGTGAAGAGACCAGGAACAGGTGCTCCAGTAGCTGATGATGTTTCCCGGCATCCCTGCAGAGAGAAAGCAGAGGACATTCCCAATATGTGGATGAAGGCACCAGACGACTCAGAGGTGAGAGAAACAAAGCGTTTACCAAGGGCCATTTTCTTGGCTGGATCATCGAAGAACAAGAGGTATACTGAGCCAGAGAAAAAGAACTGGACCATGAGAAGCATGAAAACTCAAGATCAGGAAGAACAGTTTTGTCTTGGGCAAGAGGCCCTGGATGCCATCACAGGCTGAGAGATGCGGTGGTGCAGAGGCATGAGCAGGTGTGCGGGAGGGCTGCTCTGGAGCGCTCGTGTGCTGGTGAGGAAGCCCTCATCCAGACCTGGCAAGGCTGCCAGGGCCAGCAGTCAGGAACTGCGGGCTATTCCGGCTCCTTTGTCTGAGAAGATGTGTGGAAGGCAGAGAGAGCCAGAGGTTTGCACAACTCCCCTGTTCCTCTTTATTCTTCTTCCCTTCATGATAAGATGAGCCATGGGCCCAGAGGGCCAGGAATGAATTAGCCACTCAGCTCACTCCAGCAGAAGAAGAAGCCTGAGCAGGTAGGTCTGGGAGGGCCAGATGACAGTGCCTCAAGTTTTCCTGAGATTACTGATGCTGTTTATCAGACCACCAGCAAACAAAATGTTTCACTCTTCTTTTTTTTTTTTTTTTTTCCCAGTTTTTGGCTGGGGCTGGGTTTGAACCTGCCACCTCCAGCATATGGGGCCAGAGCCCCACTCCTTTGAGCCACAGGCACTGCCCCGGTTTCACTCTTCTTTGGGGGAAAATAATGAAGTAGATTCATTTCCTCTTTTATTTTACTACAGTTACTTGCTATGACAGAGCCATGGTGTTTCCAAGAAGAGACCGCTTTAAACTATTGCTTCTTTCTCTAGGTCTTAGCACCCTTCCCCTAACTGCATGTGTGTGAGCCCTCCCTCTACCCCACATGAACCCTCATTCCTAATCAGCTCGGCCTAAAATCCTGCTCTCTCTCTTTCTTGGGGGGAGGGGGTCTCCTGAATGTGCCACCTTTCCCCAGTATGCGGTGGAAACCCCTCCACTGTCCTGTCAGTCTTCACGTTCCTCTCACCTTAACCCACAAGTGCACAGCCAATTGACATCCTGCCTCTTGCTGCCCTCCCTCCAGGATCCTCACCTTCTCCCAGGGTCCTCAGCACAAAGGGGGCAGAAAGAGCGTGTCAAGTCTGTACCATTTGGTCATGTCAGTCAAGTCCTTAGCATCTGGTCACACCCTTTCTCCAAGTCCCTGCCAGTTTCTGGTTCACATTTTCCCTCTTTCCCCTGTCATCATCCTTGGTGACCTCAACCATCAAGTCAATGACCTGTCCAGCACCCTGACTGCCCTCTTCTGTGCCTTCCCCCACACCGATGACCTCTGTTTCACAGTATAGTGACCACAGCTGGACCACATTACACAGTTCTGCCTCCCCTCCAAGACTCCGGGAGTGGTATACAGACACTTCAACCTCAGCCTCCTCACACAGCCTGAACAAGTTCTTTGTTGTCATTCCTAGACCCTTTATAACTCAGTTTAGTATCCCTCTTTGGTCTACATTTGCAATAGGCAGACACACGTGCATGCCATGCCTTCCCTCCTGGGTCTCTTCCTCCCCTACCAATTAGCACTGCTGAGCAAAGTGACCCTCTCTTCCATGGTAATAAGTACATGTATTGTGCACGCACTATAGGCTAGATAGTTCTGAGACTTTTGTGTGCATTATCTCCTTTAATCCTCACAATAACCCATGTGGTAGGTACAATTATTACTCCCATTTTACATACAAGGAAATCCAAAGCACACAAAGGGAAAGTATCTTGTCCAAGGTCATGCAGTTGGAGCAGAATTCAAGTCCAGAATCTACTATGCATTTCTGCCATCAACCTACTCTCACCTACCCTCCAAGTCACCCCAAGGTACACAGAACAAGTGTTGATCTACAAAGATTTTTCTTTTTTGAGACAGAGTCTTACTCTGTCTCCCTAGGTAGAGTGCGGTGGCATTATCGTACCTTACAGCAACCTCAAACTCTTGGGCTCAAGTGATCCTCTTGCCTCAGCCTCCCAAGCAGCTGGACCACAAGGTCTACTCAGCTAATTTTTTATTTTTAGTAGAGATGGGAGTCTTGCTCTTGCTCAGGCTGATCTCGAGCTCCTGAGCTCAAGCAATCTACCTGCCTCAGCCTCCCAGAGTGCAGAGGATTACAGGCATGAGCCATTGTGCCAAGCCAGGTCTACTAAGATTTTAAAGGCAGTTTCTGTACCTGGAAAGTTCTTATGATTCATTCTGACCTGTTTAGTGTATTGTACAGTGAAGAAACTTAATGAAGATATGTTAGAAGCATTTAAATTACTAAAATCTGATTAGTGCATAAAATTTAAGACACTCAAGTTCATGAAGTGAGCTCCGAAGTGAAATTGTTGAAAAGAGAGAAGGAAAGGATTAATATGTAAGCATGCATACTTAGCAAAAAGTTTTTTATTCTTCTTTAAACTTTTTTTTTTTCTGAGACAGAGTCTCAAGCTGCCATGGCAACAAAGCTCTCAGCAACCTTCAACTCGAGATCAAGCAATCCTCTTGCCTCAGTTTTCCTACTTTTTTCTTTTTTTTTAGTAGAGATGGTGTCTTGCTTTTGTTCAGGCTGGTCTCTAACTCATGAGCTTAAGCAATCCACCCATCTCAGCCTCCCAGAGTGCTAGGAGCATTACAGACTGAGCCATCAGGCCTGGCCACTTCTTTAAACTTTAAACTTGTTTTGCTTTACTTTGAACTGTAATTTGTGCTCATTCAGATGCAAATTTCCAGTTGCTGTTGTATTTCATTCCTATTTTTGAAAAATTAATACCTGGAATGAACAGCCATGCTAATAATATTAGATATTTCTTAAAGAGCTAAGAATTTCTTTTTTTTTTTTGTAGAGGCAGTCTCACTTTATCGCCTTTGGTAGAGTGCCATGGCGTCACACAGCTCACAGCAACCTCCAACTCCTGGGTTTAGGCGATTCTTTTGCCTCAACCTCCCAGTAGCTGGGGCCACAGGCACCTGCCACAACACTCGGCTATGTTTTTGTTGCAGTTTGGCCAGGGTCAGGTTTGAACCTACCACCCTCAGCCCTACCCACTGAGCCACAGGCACTACCCAAGAATTTTTTTTTAATTTATGCTTTATATACAAAAATTTTAAATTTTATTTTTAACTGACAAATAATATTTATGTGTACTTACGGGGTTCAATATGATGTTTTAATCTATACATATATTGCAGAAAGATTCGATCAAGCTAACATATCCATCACCCTATTAATTTATCCTTTTTCTGTGATGAGAATGTTAAAAATCTCTTCTTTTAACAATTTTGAAATATATAATACTTTTTTTTTTTGAGATAGTCTCACTCTTTTGCCCAGGCTATAGCACCATGGCATCAGTCTAGTTTACAGCAACCTCAAACTCTTGGGTTCAAGCAATCTTCCTACCTTAGCCTCAGCCTCCCTGAGTAGCTGGGACTATAAGCACCTGCCACAATGCCTGGCTAATTTTAGTAGAGCTGGGTCTCACACTTGCTTAGGCTGGTTTTGAACTGAGCTCAAGTGATCCTCCTGCCTTGTCTTCCCAGAATACTAGGATTACAGGCATAAGCCATCATGCCTGGCCCAGTATGTTATTACTAACTGTGGTCACCATGTAATGCAATAGATCACTAAAACCAACTCAGACTCTTGATGCGATAACAGAGAAGGTGATGTGTTCTCTGTATCTAAGAACTGATCCCTGGAAGAAGATAGCCATTGATAAAGAAACCCACTGTTACCATAAACATGTAAATACAGGTTTTCATGCTGTGGCCAAGAATATCTGAGAATTGTGTTGGCTGTGGTTTACGAGGTGGTTGTTATTCTCATTTGCTTTATAGAACAATGGCATAACAACATGTAGAAACTGAATCATCATCCTGAAAAAGCCCCTCTACCACTGTCTGCAAAATAGGCTTGGAATTGGCAAAGCAGTACAAGTCTACTCTCAGCCTTCTCTCTCAAGCTAATCCCTCCAACATTCTGGCAATAACTATTAAACAGCAGTTGCTCTTGGGGACAGGTGACCATCTGGCTGATTCCTAGCACATCTCTCTGAACTGAACAAAGACAAAGACCAGCCTTTTGGTCAGAGACGCCATCTTCCAGTAATTCACCAAAATGACAAACAAAGGGAAAGAAGAGAGGCCCCCCATACATGTTCTCTAGGCCTTTTAGAAAACATGGAGTTGTTCCTTTGGCCCCATATATGTGAATCTACAAGAAAGGTAATATTGTAGACATCAAGGGAATGGGTATTGTTCAAAAAGGCATGCCACACAAATGTTACCATGGCAAAACTGGAAGAGTCTACAATGTTACCCAGCATGCTGTTGGCATTGTTGTAAACAAACAAGTTAAGGGCAAGATTCTTGCCAAGAGGATTAATGTTCGTATTGAGCATATTAAGCACTCTTAGAGCCGAGATAGCTTCCTGAAACGTGTGAAGGAAAATGATCAGAAAAAGAAGGAAGCCAAAGTGCAAGGTACTTGGGTTCAACTGAAGCGCCAGCCTGCTCCACCCAGAGAAGCTCACTTTGTGAGAACCAATGGAAAGGAGCCTGAGCTCCTGGAACCCATTTCCTATGAATTCATGGCTTAAAGCATATAACATAGCACACAGGACTACCAGTGGACCCATGTTTTTAGGTGTAAGAACCTATTTACTCTCCATGAGCTCATGGCATAATAGGTGTACAGCATAGCACACAGCATAACCAATTAGACCCCATGTATTAGACCCCATGTAACAGTGATACAAGGTGCTGGAACCTATTTCCCACGAATTCAAAAGTCAATGTTTTGTCACATTGAATGGCAAGATGCCTCCCTGAGCTACTGGAGCCTCTTCCCTATGAATTCATGGGATGGTAGCTAAAAACAATAGCCTAAAAATGTGTGTGTTCGTTCACTACAAATGTGATTTTTTTTCTTGCCACAAAGAAATATTAAACCAAATTTTAATGTATCCTAAAAAAAAAAAAAAGAATAGATTGAGACAGGGCCAGGCCAAAGATAAAGAAGAGAGAAAGGACAGAGCAAATTACCTGAGTAGGCTAAAGAGGAGACCACGTCTTAGCTGAGGGGAGAGGTATGGATACACAGGTAGATAATGGGCCTGGTGGTGAGAGGGCTGGGAGAGCGAGGAGCTGGACACAGGAAGTCCACCTGATAATTTTTTTCTGCCAACCAGGAGAACAAGCCATTTTCTGATAAAAAAAAAAAAAAAAGTACAATCAGAGTATAGAGTAGCTTGGGGGAAGCCTGAAAAAATGTCATATATAGCCCAAATTGGGTAGGGGAGAGGTAGTTGGGTAGAGCCACTGGGTCCCTCAGAAGCCCCAGGACAGGTTCAGAGGAGCTCAGAAATGGGCAGGCTTAGGGTCCAAGAAAGAGTACAGCAGGAGAGGATAGTCACAGATGGGGGTGGGGTTAGGGAGTTGGGCCTGGAAGACTGTTATGTTTTGGTAACTTGGTCTTAAAGACCAGAAATCTCAGCTTCTCTTAAAAAGAGATGCTCAGGCAACTCTGACCTTCATCCCATTCTTCATGGCAGTGGTCAGTGAAGTAGTGGCAGCGGTACCCTACACAGATCAGCACTCTGTAGTTAACCAAAGTCCCTACCACCCTGAGCTAACTCCTGGCCTCTGTAGCATGTGAATTTGCAACCCTTTCCCTATGGCTCACATGCATGGCCAGTTTTCCAGAACCCAGATGGCTCCAGCCCCTCCCCTCCCTGGTCAGTGAATGTGACCTATCAGAGCTCCCCTCACACCCGCAGCAGACAGGAGGCCAGCCCCAAGGACAACACCCCTTGGAGTGGAACAGTCCACTTCCCTCATCATGCGTGCAATAAATGGGGCCCAAGGTCACATTAGCTTTTTGGCAAAACCTTCACCCTGGTGACTCACTGAACTTCCTATCAACTGAAAAAGCCCCCACTTCTTGGCACAGGCCTGTCAACTAAAAATAACAGTATCAACACCTGAGAAAAAGAAAATAAAAATAGTATCACAATGTCTTATATGAGCTTAAAGTTTCACAAAGTTCTTTTATAAGTATTACTGTCCTTCAATCCTCACAGAAAATCTTTGTTTTGTTTTGTTTATTGAGACAGAGTCTCAAGCTGTCACCCTGGATAAAGTCCTATGGCATCACAGCTCACAGCAACCTCAAACTCTTGGGCTTAACCGATTCTCTTGCCTCAGCCTTCCAAGTAGTTGGAACTACAAGCGCCTACCACAATGCCCAGCTATTTTCCTTTTTTTTTCTTCTTCTTCTTTTTTTTTTTTTGTTGTTGTTGCAGTTGTTATTGTTGTTTTTTAGCTGGTTCAGGCCAGGTTCGAACCCACCAGCCTCGGTGTATGTGGCTGGCGCCCTACCCACTGAGCTACAGGCACCACCCCTCACAACAAATCTTTTTTTTTTTTTTTTGTAGAGACAGAGTCTCACTTTATCACCCTCTGTAGAGTGCTGTGCCGTCACACAGCTCACAGCAATCTCCAACCCCTGGGCTTAGGCTATTCTCTTGCCTCAACCTCCCAAGTAGCTGGGACTATAGGCACCTGGCTATTTTTTTATTGCAGTTTGGCCAGGCTGGTTTGAACCCACCACCCTTGGTATATAGGGCTGATGCCCTACTCACTGAGCCACAGGTGCCGCCCCACAACAAATCTTTTTTTTTTTTTTGAGACGGAGCCTCAAGCTATCCCCCTGGGTGGAGTGCCATGGCATTACAGCTCATAGCAACCTCCAACTCCTGGGCTCAAGCGAGTCTCCTGCCTCC
>CAUYQV010134899.1:0-27610 GCA_963574575.1 Galagoides demidoff | reverse complement strand
GGCTCGGCGCCTGTGGCTCAAGCGGCTAAGGCGCCAGCCACATACACCTAAGGTGGCGGGTTCGAATCCCCAGCCCGGGCCCACCAAACAACAATGATGGCTGCAACCAAAAAATGGCCAGGCGTTGTAGTGGGGGCCTGTGGTCCCAGCTACTTGGGAGGCGGAGGCAGGAGACTCGCTTGAGCTCAGAAGTTGGAGGTTGCTATGAGCTGTGATGCCAGAGCTTGAGGCTCTGTCTCAAAAAAAAAAAAAAAAAAAAAGAAAATGTATAGTCTCAGACTCCTTAAAAAAAACAGTTTTATTATGGAAAATTTCAAACATACATGCACGAGGGAGATACAATATCTGTACCCATCACTAAACTTGGACAATTATCAACATTTTGCCAATCTTTTTTATTAATAACATACTCGTATGCATGTATATATTTAGAAGGTGCCAAAAAATACATATGATAAGAAAGGAAAATAACTATTAAATTTGTAGTACTCAAGTCACATTTGACTTGTGTAATTACAAGAGTTCTCAACATGACTTGTATTCATCTTTTGTTATTGGTATGTATAGAGTGATACAGTTTTTTCCTTTCTTACAATGTGCATACATTTTGGGGGCACATATACATATACAGTACAATCTCCGTAAATTGACCATCTAAGGGTCTGTAAAAAACTGGTCAACATACAGAGGTGGCCAACATAAGGATCTAGGCCTGCTGGACTGGTATATACATATGGTATGCATGTACGGCCTGTGAAAATTATGCCAACTTAAAGAGGTGGTCAGTGTCAGAAAGTGGTCAGCTCTGAAGGTTCTAGTGTAAACGGAATCATACTATCTAGTCTTTTATTGTAAGGCTATATTGCATTGTAAGTATCTATTCATCAGTTGATAGACATTTGGGTGGCTTCCACTTTTGGCTATTATGAGTAATGCTGCTGTGAACATTTGTGTACATGTTTTTGTGTCAACCTGTTTTTGTTTTATGTGGGGGTGGAGGGTTGGGATTTTTTTAAGACAGTCTTGGTTGTCCTCAGTGGAGGGCCATGGGGTCATAGCTCACAGAAACCTCAAACCTCTGAGCCCAAGTGATTCTCTTGCCTCAGCCTCCCAAGTAGCTGGGACTACAGGTGCCCACCACAATGCCCAGCTATTTTTTTGTTGTCGTTGTCATTGTTGTTTGGCAGGCCGAGGCTGGGTTCAAACCTGCCAGCCCCTGTTTATGGGGCTGGTGCCCTAATCTCTGAGTTACAGCACCAAGACTGTTTTTATTTCTTTATGATTGACACCTACGAGTAGAATTGCATTGACACCTAGGGTGGCATGGCAACTTTATGTTGAAAGGTAATTTTAAGAAATTCAATAGTTTTGGGCAGCGCCTGTGCTTAGTGGTAAGGCACCGGTCCCATATACCGAGGGTGGCAGATTCGAACCTAGCCCCGGCCAAACTGCAACAACAACAACAGAAAATAGCCAGACATTGTGGGGGTGCCTGTAGTCTCAGCTACTTGGGAAACTGAGGCAAGAGAATCGCCTAAGCCCAGGAGTTGGAGGTTGCTGTGAGCTGTGACATCACAGCACTCTACCAAAGGCGATAAAGTGAGACTCTGTCTCTTAAAAGAAAGAAAGAAATGTAATAGTTTTAACTATAGAGGGTTAAACATCATACTCACTACAACAGCCACCAGTGTCATAACCCATCTGAGGAAGTACTGAGAACAAGACATTCTCCTGGCAAGCCTGGAAATCTCTTGTGACTTGGAAAGTGAGCCACCAAGAAACTCAGTAATCCTGGAGGAGCAAAGTTCAGTCCTGTAGTAGTAAGGCTAATGTTAGACAGTAAGCATTTTATGACAGTTCCTTGAAGGATTAATGAAAAAAAATTGCATGTAGTATTTCTGGAGATCATTTCCCTTACCACCCTTGAAGATCATTTCCTGGAGTACTTACTTTCTTGGCATGAGATCATTTCCCTGAGCACGCAGCCCCTGCATGTCTTGGCTTAGTAATCTTTCTGCCCATTATGTATCTTTTCAATAAAAGGACTCTGTGAGAAGTACTTGGGGCTATACTACACCTATGGTTAGCCTCACCTCTTGCAGAATGTACTATCAATCTGTGTCTCGCATGATCATTTGTGAGGTCATGACATTTAACTTTTTCCAAGTGGCTGCACCTTGACTTGGTACCTGTAGCTCAGTGGCTAGGGTGCCAGCCACATACACCAGAGCTGGCAGAATCGAATCCAGCCAGGGCCTGCCAAACTACAATGACAACTACAACCAAAAAATAGCCAGGCATTGTGGCAGGTGCCTGTAGTCCCAGCTACTTGGAAGGCTGATCATGAATTGCTTAAGCCCAAGAGTTTGAGGTCACTGTGAACTGTGACATCACAGCATTCTACCCAGGGAGACATAGTAAGACTTTGTCTCAAAAAAAAAAAAAAGAGTGGCCGCACCATTTTACATTCCCACCAGCAATGGTTGAGGGTTCCTGCTTGTCTGTTTGCTCACCAAGTGCCAGTGTCAGTCTTTTAACCTTCTGGCTGTTGACTGGTACCTCATTGCACCTGCATGTCCTTAATGACCAATGATGTCAAGTATCTTTTCACATGCTTACTAGCCATTTGTGATGGGCCTTTGATGGATTGTGGGTCATGTGTCTTACTGAGTTGAGACCCCCCCTCCTTTCCTGCTGTTCTGACAGCCAGACTGAGTACTGTCTCCCCAGGCCACAGAGGAGCAGCTTTCTGCTCACAGCCCTCCATGCCACAGGGCTAACTCAGATCTCACAAAGTCAGTTTTCTACTCCCAGCCACTGGCTCCACTCCAGTTTCTGCCTGGTATTGGTGGTTCTCTGGTCTTTTTAAACAGGGTAAAAATTTTTTATGTATTGGGCAGAGTTTATAATTGTTACCTGTCTGGGGGAGAGTTATTCCCAAAAAACTACTCCATTACCATGTTATTCCATTTAATAAAGGCTTCTCTCTACACTCTCCCAGTACAGATGGACAGTCTGTTTAACTTTAGAGCAGCAGAGAGTACCCTGGGGGATTATTTTCATATAACCTTTACATGCAAAATTTTAGATACGACACATGAGTTGAAATTACTTGCTGATTTATAAATTCTTTAAGGGCTTAGGGTAATTCATGTATTAATATGTATGTGAGTTATTTAAGATGACATATTATAAGAAAACAACTAGCTAGTCACCATGGTGAAATCTATGTTGTCTTAATAGCCAAATAATCTACAGCACATTGTAGCCACAAATAAATAACTTGGTTTCTTTCTCAGCACCCATCTATTTTAAACACTCAAAACATTCACCAGCATGATGCAGTAGACGCCAGTATTTAGCAGGGTTAACAATGAACAATTGACATGTGTTTATAAATGCTTAGTAGTTCTCACACTGTTTAGTCTTAGGACTCCTTTACATCCATATAAATCACTGGGGACTCCAAAGAGCTTTTGATAACTATTAATATTTACTGTATTCGAAATAAAACAGAAATTGAAAACACTTATTAACTTATATTGAACTAACAGTGGCAAACTCATTTCATGTTAACATAAATAAGCATATTTTGGTGAAAAACAAATATATTTTCAAGGGCAGCCCCTGTGGCTCAGTGGGTAGGGCACTGGCACCATATACTGAGGGTGGCAGGTTCGAACCTGGCCCCAGCCAAACTGCAACAAAGAAATAGCTGGGTGGTGGGTGTTGTGGCGAGTGCCTGTAGTCCCAGCTACTCGGGAAGCTAAGGCAAGAGAATTGCCTAAGCCCAGGAGTTGGAGGTTGCTGTGAGCTGTGATGCCACAGCACTCTACCAAGGGCGATAAAGTAAAACTCTGGAAATATACGTGTATTTCCAAAACAAAAAAACTTAGTAAGAAGAGTGGCATTGTTTGACATTTTTACAGATCTCTTTATAATAGCTATCTTAGAATATAGCCGGACTCTTATCTGATTCACACGTTTCCGTTAGTGGTTAGAGCCATCCATACCATCACCTATCATGTAACCTCTGGAAGACTCCGCTGTACATTTGTGTGGGAATAAGACAAATAATGTCTTAGTGTTGTCATGCAAATAGTTCTTTAAAATAGTTTTAACCTTTCTGACTCCTTGAGAGGATCTCAAGGCTCTCTGGGGTCCCTGAACCGCCCTTGAGACCTGCAGGTTTAGGATAACTCTAGTAACTAACAATAGTATTTGTCTCAGTTTGGAAAAGGGAATTTGGCATGTGAAAGAAAGTAGCAGAGAATAATGCGGGGGCTTATTTTCATACAACCTTAGACTGTTTGGCTTTGTACATTACCAGCTTTGAAAAGTAAGTTGTTAAATAAAGCCCTTATCTTCCTTCTGACAGAAAGGTACTTAAAGTAACAGACTTTTTAAAAATTATGTTATTTCAGACACACACGTTTAGAGGGGAGAAGAATGTCAGGAGACACCTCTGCAATCTAAGTTAGGTTCCCACTGGCATGAATGCTCATAACCCCCAATTCTTTTCTTTTATGGCACTTATAACCTCGATTTGCAATTGCTTGGTTTTATGTGTGTGTATATTTCACCTCTTTTCCCTCCCACTATACCGTTAGCTCCCTGACAGCATGAATCATATCTGTTTGCTCACTATTCTCAGTTCAGTACTTGGTTCAAAATAGTTTGTTAGTAAATCTTTATTGAATAAATGCACGAAGAGGGATCTTTGGGGAACTCATATCAGCTCCCTATTCGTCAGTGCTAAGCAGTTCTGAACAGGGGCCACAGGACAGATTTCTTCCTCAAACACTCTATTTTGCAGCATTTGGGTAAAATGCTTTCTGATCTGTACTGTTCCCCACAGATCATGCACTAGATGAATGGTGAGTTTTAATGAGCAATTTAGAAGGTGAGTGTCGCAAGAAGAGATCACAAAATGGTTATTATTTTTGTGCTTGAGCTATTTTAAAGATTCCCTTCTCAGTCTTTGGCTTATCATTTTCTCTTGATAAACAAAATAAGCATTTTTTAAAAAATACCTTACTGGATTTGTCACACCTGACTCCATTGTCAGGATGAAGACCATCATTACATGCTTCCTTGTGCCTGAGCGAAGTTTGGCCACATGCTTACACCTGTTTCCCTGCGGTGTTTCTTTTAGTATTCTCAGCTTTCAAAGCTGGATTTCAAAGCCAACAGTTTGCTTAAAAGCTACAAGACCTCCCTTGCCACTAGATCTGCCACTGCCATCGTAACAAAACGTCAGCTGGAGCTTTTGCTGCAGCCGTTGAGGTCCTCTCTGAGGCCTTCAGCTCTTGCCTCTGGTTCCGTGTATTATCATTGTTTTAAAAAAGAATTAGTGTCTGTTCTATATAAAACAACCCTGTGGGACAGAAGTTTTGCAGTCATTAACAGGATGTGCCATGGTGATCTATTTTACAGTTTCATGGTAAAGCAGTTGTTTTGTTTTGTTTTTTATTTAGTTTTTTTGAGACACAGTCTCTCACTTTATTGCCTTCGGTAAAGTGCTGTGGCCTCATAGCTCACAGCAACCTCAAACTCTTGGGCTCAAGTGATCTTCTTGCCTCAGCCTCCCAAGTAGCTGGGAGTACAGGTGCCCACCACAATGCCTGCCTATTTTTAGAGATGGGGTCTCCCTCTTGCTCAGGCTGGTCTCAAACCTTTGAGCTCAAGCAGTCTACCTGCCTCAGCCTCCTGGAGTGCTGGGATTATAGGCATGAGCCACCACACCCGGCTTTTTTTTTTTTTAAGACAATCTCACTTTGTTGCCCTAGGTAGAGTGCTATAGCATCATAAGTCACAGCAACCTCAAGTTCCTGGGCTCAAGCAATCCTCTTGCCTCAGCCTCCCTAGTAGCTGGGACTACGGGTACCCTACACAATGCCCAGCTAATTTTTCTATTTTTAGTAAAGGTGGGGTCTCACTCTTGCTCTCCTGAGCTCAGGAGATCACCTGCTTCAGCCTCCCAGAGTGCTGGGATTGTAGGCCTGAGCCACTATGCCTGGCCTCATAGTAAAGCAGTTGTTTTCCCTCTTAGAAAACAGAACTTTAACTTAGGTTTGGTTGTAAGTGGAAGAATAAAGAACAGAGTAATTGTCATGGAAGTACCGGTACCTGAGCTTACAGTTAATAATGAAATTGTCTTTATTATTGTATTACATATTTTCTTAAGCTTCGGTGAGTACATTTTCCAAACCAAAAGTCAGCGCACCTTCTCTAAAAGCATCTTTCTATTTGTAGATTTCTTTATAAGAAGTGTATCAAATATACGTTTAGGAATAAATTATTAACAGTTGAGACTATCCAGGATAACCTGACATTGGGTTGTCTTGCCTGGAAGATAGGAGGTTGACTCTTCAAAAGAGAAGTATGCTGTATTTTTAATTTTACTCTACTGGTCTTTCAGCACAATGTTGATGTCAACACTCTTAAGAGCTGCAGCCTGACACTTACCCAGAGTAGAGAGCTAGACCATTGGTCTGTGTGGAGCCTTGATTTTTATTATGAAAGACATCTTTGCCTGTCCTTGAAGCCTGTAGGATGGATAAGTAGAAACAGTACTGACCCAGGAGTGTTCTGTCTGACTGACCTTGTTACCTAATATGCCTAGATCATACATTTAGGAATTAGCAGGGTTTATGGTGGCATATGCACCTCAGGGAACAAATAAGTTCATTGAACTCTTGGGTTTTTGTGAGTTTCTTCCTCTTGTACAAATGACTTCCTGTAGGTATGGGAAATATTGGTCAAGATAGGCTCTTTTCTTAGGCCAGGCATCCAGCCATGCATAGATGGGTACGGCAGAACAGGAGAAGGAAGAGAGCAAAGAAATAACAAAAGTTCCGAAAACAAACCAAGGAAACCAGGGGAACTAAAGAGGAAACAGACATTGAGAAATTCAGAAAGAAACGAGACAAGTAGAGAACACGTTCGTGTGTTCAGAGTTGTTTTCTGCGGTATACACGTATTTATGGAGAGTACAATTCTGTTATGTATTATAAAAAAATTTTTCATTCTCTGAGATTTTCAAATGATTATCCCTTTCTAAGTTTTTGTAATGGCTGGCTCTACCTTCTATTTTACAAGATTTGTACTTCCTACTAGACCTCTTATCCCAAGACAGCAAATTCTGCAGCTGCTTTCTGGCAGTGCTAGAAAGTATCTGAGTAGTCTGGAGTGTTTTCTTGCCCCAAGACATGGAGTCATCTCCCATTCAAGAAGTTCGAGTTCCTTTTATTTACATATTTATTTATTTATTTATTTTTTTGAGACAGAGTCTCACTATGTCACACTTGGTAAAGTGCCATTGCGTCACAGCTCCCAATAACCTCAAACTCTTGGGCTTAAGTGACTCTCTTGCCTCAGCCTCCCAAGTAGCTGGGACTATAGGCACCCACCACAGTGCCTGGCTATTTTTTGATTGCAGTTGTTATTGTTCTTTTACCTGGCCTGGGCTGGGTTCAAAGCCTCCAGCCTCGGTGTATGTGGCTGGCCCTGTAACCACTGTGCTACAGGCGCCAAGCCTGGTTCCTTTTAGTGGATTGTGATTACATGTGTTAGAAGCCAAAATCTGGGTTCAAGGTAGCTCATGAGTGCTGGTGACCAGCAGAAGTACTGCTGTTGCTATTGAACTAATTTTAGTGACAAAGCTTTACTTTTTATTTTTTTAACTGCAAGACTTTTTTTTGTTTTGTTTTTGTTTTTGAGGTAGAGTCTCATTCTGTCACCCTGGGTAGAGTGCTGTGGCATCATAGCTCACAGCAACCTCTAACTCCTAGGCTCAAGTGATCCTCTTGCCTCAGCCTGCTTAATAGCTGGGACTACAGGCCTACACCACAACAGCTGGCTAATTTTTCTATTTTTAGTAGAGATGGGGTCTTGCTCTTGCTCATTCTGTCTCAAACTCCCGAACTCAAGCAGTCCACCTACCTCAACCTCCCAGAGTGCTAGGATTACAGCTATGAGCCACCCTCCTCCCCCAGCCTTACAAGATAATGTCTACATTCAAAAAAAAATGTGTGTGTGTGTATATATATATATATAATGTATGTGTAAAAAATAAAAATAAAACACCCATATACTCACTTCTTAGCCTTGTCTGTATAGCTTTCTGTATTAGATTGCCTTTCATTCTCAAAGAGGAAAGTAACTGGTCTTAATTTTTGTTCTTACCATTCTCTTACTTTATATAGGTTTTTGTTTGTTTGTTTGTTTTTACCATTACATGAGTAGTACTACATAGTCATTATTTGGATTTGCTTGTTTTTGAGCTTGAAATATGTGCCATCTTACAGCGCGTATTTTTCTGATTTTTTCTCAGCATTATTTTAAGATCCATGTTGACGAAGCTTTAGTTTGTTCATATTTACTGCTTTATTTTATTCTGATGTATCAATATGCCATAATTTTTATGTCTTCTGTAGTCTAGTTTTTTGCTGTTGGAAAAGCGCTGCTGTGACACATTCCTGCATGTTTCCTCATAGGAGTTTCTCCAGGCTGTTATTTTTGTGAGGCATTTTTACATAGCCCCACTATAAGAAATATGTTCCTTTGTTTGTTGTTTTAAAAAAGAAGGTGCTGGCTCGGCGCCTGTGGCTCAATCGGCTAAGGCGCCAGCCACGTACACCTAAGGTGGCGGGTTCGAATCCCCAGCCCAGACCTGCCAAACAACAATGATGGCTGCAACCAGGGAATGGCCGGGCGTTGTGGCGGGCGCCTGTGGTCCCAGCTACTTGGGAGGCTGAGGCAGGAGACTCGCTTGAGCCCAGGAGTTGGAGGTTGCTATGAGCTGTGATGCCATGGCACTCTACCCAGGGGGATAGCTTGAGGCTCGTCTAAAAAAAAAAAGAAAGTGGGATAATCTCTAGATTTGTGTTATAGAAGGCTGGGCATTTGAATTTACCTCCTCTTACCATTCATTCAATAAATAGTTATTAAACCAAAAGAAATATCATCGGAATGATTGAGGCAAGACAGCCATGGAGCACAAGAAGGATGGGAGTGGATGGAGAGGGCAGCGCAGGGCAGGAGCACACACCTCAGCTTCTGAGACTAAGGAATGGGGGACAGGCTAGGTGGAGGGGACAAGATTAACAGTGGACAGAAATCCAGAACTACATGTAAGGTAACAGGGTTCCAGAACACGCCCAATCCCATTCCTGAACCCAGATTTAAAACGAGCTAGTCAGCTTGGTGCCCGTGGCTCAGTGAATAGGGCACCAGCCACATACACTGAAGCTGGCTGGTTCGAGCCCTGCCAGGGCCTGCTAAACAACAATGACAACTGCAACCAAAAAATAGTCAGGCGTTGTGGCGGGCGCCTGTAGTCTCAGCTACTTGGGAGGTAGAGGCAAGAGAATCGCTTAAGCCCAGGAGTTTGAGGTTGCTATGAGCTGTGATGCCACGGCACTCCACCAAGGGTGACACAGTGAGACTTAAAATAATAATAAATAAAATGGGCTCATGTTATTATGAATGCTGGGCCAGGTGTCCCCAGGTGATCAGTTGCCTGGAACATCTCACTGACCCCATGAAAGAGACTTGGTGGGAGAAAGCATGGAACCTCTGGCCTTCTGTAGAAAGACTGTAGCCTGACAGATTGGCTCAGGGTCCTGAGTGAGTGGAGAACCTTCCTCCTGAATTCAACCCAGTCAAAGTTATAGAATGTCTTTCTGCCACGGCTCTTCTTTCTCGTCCTTCGTCATGAGTGTCTGACCTCAGATTTTCTCTAGGAAACAGAAGGAGAAACTTGAGCCCTGGGAAAGCAGACGCGTGGCCCTGCATCGCAGCCCACTTAGCTCTTACTTGGAAAGTGTTATTTCTGTGAAGGGAATTGGGAGGGAGAGCAGGGAGAAGTGGGGGAAGAGAGAGAGAGGCCATCCCAGATCCTGATCCGCATTCTGTCTCTACCACTACCTGTGCTTGGGGATGCTGGTGTCCACCAGGTCTCCTTGGTTCTGATTGGATCACATGCCCCACCCCTGAACCAATCACTGTGACCACGGAATGTAATTGGCTGATTGCCTAATCCCGCCCACAATAATAAGCTGGGAGGAGGGAGATTACCTGAATTAAATTTCTTGACCTCTGCAAGCCTCGTTTTTAACACAGGAGTAGGGAGTGTCCCGCCTAAAGGTGACAGCAAGGAAGCAAGGAGTCAGTCTACCAAGTGATGGCACTTATGGGATCATCACTGGGTACCTGAAAGCATTACGCCAGGGGTCAGCTCCTCTCCACACATCCTCCTCCCTGGCTAGGAGGATTTTGATGTGCTCTCCACTGAAAATAGCTACAAACATCTTCCCCAGGGTTGAAGCATTAAGTGTTTCCTTGTTAGATTTATGGAGCCTCTGTCAGAATCAGGTGTGACAATGTTGAGGCTAAGACAAAGGCTAACAAGACCGTGGGGTCCCTGCCACCCCAGAGCTCTTAGCATTGGGAGTCAGATGGAGACACCCACAGAAAGAGGACAGGCCATGGGGTCCCAGATGATTGGCCCATTCTTTCTTTCAACCAGTATTTGAGGACTGCCACGTGTGTGCCAGGCCTTTATTCTGGGTGCTGAGGATACAGCAGTCAGCAGGAGAGATGAAAAGTCCCTAATCCCTCAAGGGACATCCTCCCAGCTTAGCAGCTCAAGACTGCCTCTATGGCCTTGGGGAAAAATCACTTGGTCTTGCCCAACCTGTCATCACAGAGTGTAGGACGTATTAAAGGATTAATTATTCATTCATACATGTGAATCACTGGGCAGGGTGCCTGAGTAAAGGACACACCCACTAAATGGTAGCGTCATGACTTGCTACGTGACCCCCGGCAGGGCCTTCCATCCCAAACTTGAGAGAGTCCAGGAAGGCTTCCCGGGGAAAAGTGATTCCTAAGCCGAGACCTCGGGCGGCAATTGTGCGACTGGGGCAAAGGCGTGGAGGCCGCGTCAGCAGCTCACAACCTCCCCTGACCCTTTGTGTGCCCCTGCAGGTCCCCTTCCCGTGGATGAGAAGCCCAGCACCATGGCCAAGGCCACAGACGCCCCAGGCCATGCAGGAGCCGGCACCGAACCCCTCGCCACCACCACATACTCCCTTCTGCCAGGGCATCCAGTCAGCACCTGCCCTGCAGAGGAGCTGGTCCCAGGGCTTCCCCAGGCCCACTCTGGCCCCGGCTGCCCCCCACAGGCGGCCTATGAGCAGCGGCGGGAAGATGTTCTCCCTCATGGTGGACACCACCCACCAGTCCCCCATCAAGCAAGGTACGTGTCTGTCCGTGCTTCCTCTGGTGGCGTATGGGGCGTCTTTCTAGCTGTGAGGAGGGGTCTTGTTTTTGCTTATTTTCTCTCATTGTAAAAGTAAAACATAGTCCATTGCTTTTTAAAATTCAGGATAAACAGAAAGCAAGTAAACAGTTAAAAACCAGCTGTCATCCTTAGTGTCTGGGTGTCCTCTTGAGCTGCTGGCGTGTGGCCCTCCCAGGAGTTCCCAACCTCCCTAATTGCCACGTCATTACAGATGGAACAAAGGGGTCGCGACCCACAGGTTGAAAACCACTGCGAGACTTTGGGCTGTGCCCGGAAACTCAGATCCGCACCCCTGGGGGCGGTGTGCACCAGTGTGAGTGTGTAGCAGCAACTACATCAACACACTTGGACTCAGACGTGCAGAAATACTGGTAACCGAAATCCCCTTTTGCTCCCAACGTCCCTAGGAGGTTTGTACCAATTCCACATGAAAAGAGACAGAGGCGTATCAAGGAAAATTACTTCCCTAGAGAAGATATGTTCAAACTAGACCACTCCAGTGCTTCTCCGTGGCACTGAAGGCTGGTTATCTCAGTGACTGCCCGCTCATAGCCTGCTCACTCTGGTCCAGGCAAAGCCTTACTTGTCCCTTGAAAGCCACATGGCATTTGGGAAGGAAGCGTCCGTCTGTTACCGTCCTCTTGGCCTCAGCAGCCTCACAAGCAGAGTAGCTGGTCAGCTCAGTCTCCTGGGCACGATTCCCAAGGGGTCTCCCTGGTGTCAAGGTCCCATTCTCTGTCCCTTCTGTCCCAGCCTTTCCTGAGTCTCCAGCTTTCTCAGTGGCTCCCCATCCTCCCCCACTCTTGCTCAAGACCATTCACCTGATCACCTTCCTCCGTCACTAAAATAATAATTGCTATTGTCACGTATACAAAGTAAAGAGTAAATGGGATGTATCAGCAGCAAATGAATGCCTGTGTACTTACCGCCCACATTAAGAAATTGCTCAGCCATTTCCCTCCAACATTTTAATATGAAAATTTGCAGACATACAGCAAGGTATTATAAAAAGAATTATACAAGGACCCCCCCACCTAATTCTCCCATGCATTTTGCCATACTCTTCTATCTGTCCATCCATCCTTCATCCATTAATCCATCTTACGTTTTGATGCATTAACTGGAACCCAACAGTTCATGTGCATTTTGGTAAAATTAACATGCAATGTGTATTAGTCATCAATCTCATAACAAATTACTCTAAAATGTAGCAGTCTGAAATAAACAATAACTGCATGTTATCCGATAGTTTCTCTGGGTCAGGAATTAAGGAGCAGCTTAGCTGATGGCTGTGGCTCAGGGTCTCTCATGAGATTGCTGTCCAGAGGTCAGCCAGGGCCACACTCTCCAGAAAGCTCTTCTGGAGATGGAGAATCTGCTTCTGAGATGGTGCAGTCTCACGGCTGTGGGTAGGAGGCCTCAGTTCTTCACCACGAGGACCTCTCCACAGAGCTGCTCAGGTGTCCTCAGCAGGGACAGCTGGGCCCTCCAGGGCAAGGGATCCAAGAGAGCCATATGGAAACTGCAGTGTCTCTACTGACCAAGACTTTGAAGTCACTCTCTGTCTTTTCAGTAGTACCCTTCTGGTTGCACAGGTCAGCTCTGTCCAGGGCAGAAGGGGCCTCTGCATAGGGCTGGACACCAGGAGGCAGAAATTATGATCAGTTACCTTGGAGGCTGCCTACCACAGTCCGCTCTGGTCCTCAACAATTCATCCCCCTCTCACATGTAAAATACGCTCACTCCATCCTGAGGCCCCCACAAAGTCTCATTCCAATACACCATTACCTCAAAGTCCAGAGTCTCATCATCTAAATTAGGTCCAGGTCCAGAAAGGGCTCGTTGGGTATGGCTCCTAAAGTTTAGTTCCTTGAGTATAGTTACTATTAGTGTAAAGAACTGTGAACTACAGAGACAAGTTCTCTGTCCTTCACACACCCAACTAACACAGGTCTTAAGTATATAAATCAACAATAAACATGTTTCATCTTATTTTTTTTTTTTTTGAGACAGAGTCTCACAATGTCACCCTGGGTAGAGTGCCACGGTGTCACAGCTCAAATAGCTGGGACTACCTGCCACAGTGCCTGGCTATTCTTTTGTTGCTGTTGTCCTTGTTGTTTAACTGGCTCAGACCAGGTTCAAACCTGCCAGCCTCAGTATATATGGCTGGTGCTGTAACCACTGTGCTACGGGCACCAAGCCAATATGTTTCATCTTACACAGTCTCTCTGGTCAGACACTTGGGAGTGGCTCAGCTGGGGGATTCTGGAGTCTGTCAGGAGGTTGCTGTCAAGCTGTCACCAGGGCCGTGGTCATCTGAAGGCTTGTCTGGGGCTGGAGGACCTATCTCCAAGATGGATCGCTCACATGGCTTGTGGTTGGAGGCCTTAGTTCCTTACTAGCTGTTAGTAGGAAGCTTCCATTCCTCACCAGGGGAACCTCTCCATTGGCTGCTTAAGTCTCCCCATGAGATGGCCACCAGCTATCTACAAAAGAGTGGGCCTAGAGGGTGAAGCAGAAACTGCAATGTCTCTTATGATCCAATCTCAGGACACAAACATCAACTTTTCCGTAATACCCTTGATTACATAGACAAGCTCTGCTGAACTGTGTCCTCTCAAGATTTATGTGTGGAGGCCCTAACCCCCAGTACCAGAGAATGTAGCTCGATTGGGAGTTAATGCCTTTAAAGAGGTAATTAAATTAAAAGGAGGCTGTTAGGGTGGACTCTAATCCAATCTGACACTTGTCCTTAAAAGAGGAGATTAGGATGTCCAGGAAGGCACGTCCACAGAGGAAAGGCGCATGAGAACACAGCCAGAAGGTGGCCATCTGCGAGCCGGGGAGAGTGGCCTCGGGAGAAACCAGCCCTGCTGACACGGCCTGGAGAACTGTGCGGAACTAACCTGCTCTCATTAAGTCACCCACTCGGTTTCATGGTGGCAGTCTGAGCACAGTGACAGTAGTCCACCCAGTATTGAAGAGGGAACAAGAATTGCGAGGGCCTTCGTGGGGACGCAGGGAAAGGCACACATCTTGAGTGGACGCTCATTGAGTTTTTACAATCATATACACTTAATACAGGACATTCCAAAAGTTTCGAGATAGAGAAAAATCAAGAAAATCCACATGGACGGCAACAAATGAAACCCTCCCTGCAACACCAGTCGGAACTGGAACTCGCAAGGATGGATCCGAAAGGACGCTGTCCACTGTGCGTCTTGGAATTGAAACAATGGACCGTAATACAGTCTGTCTCAAAACTTTCACAGCGGCCCATGGATAACCCAGCCCCGATCAAGATATATGGTACGTTACCATCTCCCCAAAAAGGGTTCTCATGCCCCTTCCCAGCGAGTTCCGATCCCATCCCCAGAGGCAACCACTCTTCTGAATTCTTTTTCCATCATGGGCTAGAGAATCCTATGCTAGAATTTCAAATAAATGAGATCCTGTAGTACCGTGTAGGGCTTTTTTTCACTCAGCGTAATATTCCTTAGATTCATCCATTTTGTTGTACGTATCACCAAGTCTGTCCCTTTTTATCATCGAATAATATTCTATAAACAAATCGCTGGATTTTTTTTTTTTTTTTTTTTTTTGCGGTTTATGTCCAGGGCTGGGTTTGAACGCACCACCTCCAGCATATGGGGCTGGGGCCCCTATTCCTTTGAGCCACTGGTGCTGCCCCACATCACTGGATTTTTAAAAAAATTCATGCTTTCCAGCTCAGCACTTGTTGCTCAGTGATTAGGGTGCCAGCCACACACACCAAGGCTGGTGGGTTCAAACCCAGCCTGGGCCTGCTATACAACAATGACAACTGCAACAAAAAAATAGCCGGGTGTTGTGGTGGGCACCTATAGTCCCAGCTACTAGGGAGGCTGAGGCAAAAGAATCACTTAAGCCCAAGAGTGTGAGGTTGCTGTGAGCTGTGACGCCACAGCACTCTACCCAGGGTGACAAAGTGAAACTCTGTCTCTAAAAAAAAAAAAAAAAAGTCCAGGCTTTCCTTGTGTGACAGACGAGCTGCTTCTGTTACTCAGCCACTGATCAGTGGGTTTCTCTACCTGTTTCTCCATGGCCATACTGAACTTGGGGTTTCTCCAAGAGGTGGACATTGTCCTTGGGAAGTGAAGGGAGATCCCATGGCTTTGAGGTCCTCAAATCTACTTGGGCTTCCCCGCCACCTCTTCCCACCGGGACCTCATCTTGGTTGGGAAGGCGCCATGATGTCTGTTCCCAAACTTCCATGCTCATTCCCCAGAGTCCGATGGGGAATGCACTTCCATCTTCCCATGGCGGGAAGTTCCCTTGTGCCAGGTCTGGGCCTCTCTGCTCCACGTTTTGGAGTGACGTCTGTCTAGTCTTCCAGGCTGCCTTTTAATTGAAAAAACTCATTTTTGAGGGTTCTGAGAGAACTTTTACCTATCTCAGCAAAGCTGATCTCTTCCAATAAAACTGCTTTTGCTTTTCAGCCATGGTCTTCCTTTAGATTCTGTCTGGAAACCCAAAGCCAAAGACTGGCTTGGCTTCTCAATCTTGGTACCATGGACATTGGGGTCCTGATGATCCTTTGTCAGAGGGTCTGTCTTGTGCATTTTTGAGTGTGTAGCAACATCCCTGGATTTTACCCACTAGATGTCAAGAGCAATCCTCCCTTCCCCTCAAATTGTGACACTCAGAATTGTCCCAGACACTGCCAGATGTCCCCAGAGGGGCAGAATCATCCTGGGTCAAGGACTCCTGTTCTGGGCAGTGTTCATCCTTCTCCGGCAACAAGCAACAAAGCCTCAGCTCCAAAGGTGACTCTTAATGGCAAAGGTCATAGAAGCCAGGGAGAAAGAATTACTGAGAATGCAAAGTACATGGGGTGATTTTTAAATCATATCCTTATACACATATATATTGTAAATAATAGGATAATCGTGGGATCATTTGAACCTAACATGGTAACCTGCTTTTCAAAATTCAACAACATATCGTGAAGGTCAACACATTTACTGCATAATGGTTAATAAGAGTGCAGACTCTGAATCTAACAAACCTGGGTTAGAGTCTCGAGTCTACCACTTAACAGCTGTGTGACCTTGAGTGTGTACTTGACATCTCTGGGCCTCAGATCCCTCATTCAGAAAAGACAATGTAAATGCTATCTAAATAGTTGTTATACTATTTAGTATATAAACCAACTATGTGTTGGTTATTTATTTGTATTTTTTTCCAAATATTTTCAACCATTGTTGGTTGAATCCACAAATGTATAACCCACAGATACAGAAGGCCAAAGGTATTTATTTCTTATTATAAATCACAGTATCACAGAGCCAGATAGTAAATATTTGGGGCTTTGGGGGCCATATAGTCTGCATTACAGCTATTCAACTCAGCCTCAACAGAAGCAGCTATAGATGATACATAAGTGAATAACTGTGGCTGCGTTCCAATAAAACTTTATTTTCAAAAACAGGCAATGGCTGCAAGTCGGCCCCAGGGCTGTAGTTTGCTAACCCTACTCTGCTTCATGCCTCATTACTCTTGACAACAGCCCTTTAGAACAGAGATGTCTTTGAACTGTGTATGTGGAAACTGAGACTTAGGAGAGATCAATGACCCTCCCAAGGTCACAAGGCCTTCTGCAAGTTAGGAAAAAAGGTCTGGGAAGAGACACACCAGCGTGGACAACAGCACGGTCAGCTCAGAAGGAGAGGAATGGGGTGACTCTCTCCCTTTCTAGCACATCTGTGATGCTTCCAGTGCTTTTCAATGAACACATGAACCACTTTGTAATTTTTAAATTACATAAAATGTCAGTCTCAGGAAGAAACAGATATGAATGCTAATCTGAAACTATCCTTGGGGGCCATAGGCAAACTCAATGTCCTTTGTGCTCTCTGGTGACCTTCTGCCTTAGTGTGGACCAGTGCCGTGGAACTGCAGAACCCGCCAGTGACTGAGGAGCTTCCTGGGGCAGTACCTCCCACGGAGCTTTATGTGGAGCAGGACCTGGCCCAGCAGGACAAGGTGAGGGGTGTCAGGGTGGGGACGGCAGAGCTACAGCTGGGCAGTTGCTGGCGCCTCTTTTTCCCCGTGGCCTAGAAGGGCCCTCTTTCCTGGCTTCCAAGAAACCACTTCTTATTCCCACTGCATTCCACCAAAAGTTTTATCCTGAGTAACAACAAAAACGTCCGCCACCACTGTTCATTGAGCACCTGCTGTGTGCCAGACTGTGTCCTTTGCGCTGGACATCCATTAGCTCGTTTATTCTTCAGCGTCTTCAAATTAGATTTTATTGCCCTCGTTTGCCTGATGAGGAAACCAAAGCTCAGAAAGGTTAAGTAACTTTTAACTTAACCAAGATTGCACAGCGCAGGGGGGCAAAATCAAGATTCCAACCCAGATCTGGTTAACTTCTAAGCTGGTGATGGAACAGTGGTGGGGAAAACCTGTTCTCCAGCAGGAGGAAATGAGAGCTGAGGTCAAGGGCAACTGAGCAAACGGGAAAAGGGAGACTTGTTAAAGAACCAGGGAGGGTGAGAGAGGGAGACAGGAGCCAGGTTACAGTCAGAACAGGTGAATTTCAGTGAACCTGGGAAGGTTGGAGCCAGGTGGATTTCTCCCCACTTAGCCACAACCTAGAAATTACCCTGAAACAGTCTGACAACGTCCTGCTGCCCTTGAGGATCAAGGCCTGAGCCAGCAGCAATTCTCAGAGCCTGCAAGGAGCAAACCCCCCTGGGCTTCTTGTTACACCCCAGGAGTGACAATGCCTGGGAGTTTGCAGCTTCAGGTTGGCGGTGCTTCTGATTCAGGTGCCCTGAGGCCAGACCTTGGGCAATGTTGCCGTAAGATGAGAAGCCAGGCTTGGAGGCTCTATCTGTTATCCACTGCTGTGCAACAAGCCAGCCCCAAATGTACTGCCTTAAAATGCCAATTTATCGGCTCCCACGATTCTATAGATAGACTCAGTTTGGCAGGGGCTGGTGGTCTCAGAAGGCCTCATTCTCATCTCTGGGACCTCAGCTGGATACCTGCGATGGTGAGTCCCACTCTGCATGTGGATTTCTTATCCTGGGCTTCTTCATAGCAGCACGACCATCCCAGGTTCCCAGAGGGCCAGGACAGAGGCTCTTCGGGTACTTAAGAACTTGCTTGGAGTCACTCAATGTCACTTCCACCACTCTCTATTGGCCAAAACAAGTCATAGGGCCAGCCTAGATTTAGGGGAGGGAGGAAACAGATTCCACTGCTTGATGGCAGAAGCTGCAAAGTATTCTTAGCCATTTTTTAATCCAGCACAATTGCTAAACTGGAAATAGCATGCAACCACCTTTATAATTTTTTCTCTTTATGAACTCTTTATGCCCTGACTTGCCAGGACTGCTTCCAGTGCATGTGGCAATAAATAAATTCATTTGGGGAGGGAGAGAAACATTTATTGACTTATATTCTTAAATATTTAAAGCCCTACTAGCTTCAGGTCTGGCTGGATCCAAGAGCTTGAGTGATGTCATCAAAACATTCCCCACCACGGATTTCTCCGCTGTTTCCTTCACAGTTTGAGTTTCTTTGGCAGGTCTCCAAAAACTTGACCTTAGACAAACCCAAGCCTATAAGTCTAAAGTTTCCTATTTAAAAAGAAGCACAAATTCTGAATCAGTACATGGCTGAACACGGAAACTTTGAGTGACTCAAACTGGGTAAAGCAACAGGGTTTCCCAGGAGCGTAGACTCTCCCTTGAAATTTTGCTACAAGCACTGGCAGTAATCCAAAGACAGACCCTCGGCAGCACTTGGCAATGCCTCACGGGCTCCCTCGTGATCAAAACCCTGTTGTTCCCAGGCTGAGGAGCCTGGAGGGGGGCTCCCCAGGCAAAGAGCTGACCCAGAAACTACCTCCTTCCAGCCCATGAGAATCTGCTAGAAGGGCTTGGTTTCCTCTGTAAGTAATGGATAGAAATTCTTGTCGCTGCATATGAAAACACATCTGGGGAAGTTTTGTTTTCACTCGTTCTGATTTTTTTTTTTTTTTTGAGACAGAGTCTCACTATGTTGCCCTGGGTAGAGTTCCATGGCGTCACAGCTCACAGCAACTTCGAACTCTTGGGTTTAAGTGATTCTCTTGCCTCAGCCTCCCAAGTAGCTGGGACTACAGGCACCTGCCACAATGCCCGGCTGTTTTTTGGTTGTAGTTGTCATTGTTGTTTGGCAGGTCCGGGCTAGATTGGAACTCACCAGCTCCAGTGTATGTGACTAGTGCCCTCACCGCTTGAGCTACAGGCGCCGAGCCTTCCTGGTGTTTTATTGATGACTTCTCATGAAAAGATTGGGGGATTTTTTTTTTTTTTTTTACTTTGGGAGAGGTGACCTAACAAATTCTTCAGCTATAGTGCTTTTTCTTTCAAGAGAGGGAGGACCCGGTTAATTATACCTGTAGGGAAAAAGTCTCCCGGGCCAAAGAGTTTTCCAGTCTGAGGTTTACAAGAGCCCGTACACATAAATCATAATTCCCCTCTCATTTATTTTTCATGACTCAGTTACCCGGAGTAAATTTTTATATGAATAACCAAAAGAGGCAGGGAGTGCCAGGAAAGAGGGAAGGGAAAAGGAATATTTCAGAATCTATTAAATTTTAAAAGTTAAATAGCCACATGTATCGTCGGAATGTGGTCGAATAGAATGTCATTTTCCTAATTACCTTTCCTAGGTCCCCAGATGCTAGACTGAGGCCTGGTAAGTTAATTCCGAAAGAATAACTAAAGTTATAAATAAACTTTCTGGCAACAAAACTTGCCAAGTGAGATAGCTGCTGTCAATATTAAATATGATTATAGGGGAAAGTTTCCCTACCTTTGAGGTATAAACATCCATTATAGGAATTGATATAAGAGTGTATAATTTTTTTGTTTGTTTGAGACAGTCTCACTATGTTGCCCTCGGTACAGCGCTGTGGCGTCACAGCTCACAGCAACCTCCAACTCTTAGGCTTAAGCCATTCTCCTGCCTCCGCCTCCCAAGTAGCTGGGACTATAGGCGCCCTCCACAACTCCCAGCTATTTTTTGGTTGCAGTTGTCATTGTTGTTTACCTGGCCTGGGCCGGGTTCAAACCCGCCAGCCTTGGTGCAGGTGGCTGGAGCCATAACCACTGTGCACACCGAGTCTGAGTGTATAATTTTAGCCAGTGACAGAGACAGCTTCAAAGTCTGCCGTTTCTCTCCCTGCCTGCCCCTGCCTTCCCAGAAGTATTACTACCTTTTTTCACCTGGACCCACACCTAGTAAGTTTTTCATCTGATTGCTACCCAGGATGAAATAATTCTGCTGCTAGGAAAAGAAGTCAGCCGGCTCTCGGATTTTGAAATTGAATCCAAATACAAAGACACCGTGATAGTCAACCTGCAGAACGAGGTGGCCGAGCTGAGCCAGAAGCTGGCGGGGACCAGCAGGCAGAGCGAGAGGGAGAAGTTGCAGGTTCTGGACGATGACCTTGAGGCCAAGCGGAAAGAGATTCAGACCTTGAAAAGCCAGGTAGGACGCAGAGCCTTAGCGTTAGGACACAGGGTGGCAGCTCTCAGGTTAGGGCCCAGGGACCTCGGGGAGCACTCAGAGAGTTAGAGAGAGGGGGTGGTCCTTGTAGCACGGGGGTTAAGAACACAAACCCACAGGGTTTAGAGACTTGGCAGGTTCCCACTATGAGTATCTCTTAAGCACCAGCCACATACAAGCAATGGAGCAAGGGACTTCAGTTGCATTAACTTATTTAAATCTCACAATCTCGGATGCATCCGTTCTTTTTTTTTTGAGACAGAATCTCACGACATCACCTTCAGTAGAGTGCTATGCGTCACAGCTTACAGCAATCTCAAACTCTTGGGCTTAAGCAATTCTCTTGCCTCAGCCTCCCCAGTAGCTGGGACTACAGGCGCCTGCCACAATGCCTGGCTGGGTTTTTTTTGGTTGCAGTTGTCATTGTTGCTTGGCAGGCCTGGGCCCGGTTCAAACCTTCCAGCTCTGGTGTATGTGGCTGGCACCCTAGCCGCGGAGCTACAGGAGCCAAGCCAATGCATCCGTTGTATAGGTGGGAAATTGAGGCAGTCCCAGAGGTGCCCAGGAACTGGTTCCAGCTTGCACAGAGGATTTGCAATTTGAACTCAGGTTTGCCTCCTTGCAAACCCCTTCATCTCATACACTGCCTATTTCCCCCCAACCATCACTTCCACGGCCACCTCTCACTCCTGTCCAGCCCCCTCTCATCCCCCCTCCAGCCCCAGCTATGGGCAGTGAGCTAAGAGAGGGGAAGAAGCCCCCCAGTGTTCCAAACTCCTAGGCCTTTTACCAAACCCTCAAGGTAGTACCTAGCTCACTTGCAGGGAATTTCATCACACAAAAATTCTCCACCTGGGGTGGCACCTGTGGTTCAAAGGAGTAGGGCGCCAGCCCCATATGCCAGAGGTGGTGGGTTCAAACCCAGCCCTGGTCAAAAACTGCAAAAAAAAAAATTCTCCACCTGGAATTTCTGGATTTACCAATCAACTTCCTTCCTCTAAGAACTAGCTCCAAACACCTTTTTTTAAAGAATGACTTTAAAATTGGCCAGTGATGTTACACTAGGGTGACCAGATGTCCCGCTTTTGGTGGGACAGTCCCACTTTTCAACAATTTGTCCTCCATCCCGCAGCATTTTTAAAAAGTCCCTATTTTTGGAAAGAATGCACAAACAGGTGGGAGAACAAGAAGGGAATATACGGTTTTCGGCTGCCATGTGGCTATTTCTCCAGAATATGAGTTTTATGTTATTTTTGTTAATTTTATAATGTTAAACTGTAATAATAACAAATAATTGCTGAGAAGTGATTATTGAGAACTGCTTATCAAAGTTTGCATTGTTGTCAGGCCCTGCCTTGCCCCGTCCCCCGCCCCACCCCGCCCCCTTGGCCATGTTGTCCTGCCTTACAGATGTTAAAATCTAGTCACCCTATGTTACACATAAATCATAGCTCAACAAAGTTGATAAAAAAGAGATGGGCCCCTGTTGACTTTCGGCTTCAGTGCATAACACTGGGTAAACTGTGGCCATGCCTGAGGCCCGGGCGTCTGGTCCCTGCTTCCATGCAGCCACTCCCTTCTCTCTCTGACTCAGAAGTGCTTGTGTTAAGTCCTGGAAATGGTATCTGAGAGGTGCCTAGAGAAGTACCCAGGTGCAGCCCGGTGAATTAGGAGGGACTGTCAGCTCCAGGAGGGCAATGGCTGGTCCCAGTGACCTTCGGTAACCGTGAAGGGCAGTGTTCATTCATTCATTCATTCATCCACTTATTCGTGTCTTCCAATAAATACGGTACTTGTTAGGTGTCTCCCCAGTGGCATGCTCCCTTCCAGGCAGTAGAATTCAGCAGGGGGCAGGCAGGAGACAGTAAGCAAGTGAACAGACAAACAGATGCTCTCACATCCAGTGACCCTCCTTGAGACCTGCTTTGGAAAGAACAATAAAAGCAGAGGCTTTGCAGGAACTACTGCAGACAGCTCCCTCCACACCCTGCACACTCACTGATGAGCGTCTTTGTCTTGACCTAAACCCAGTCTTGTAATCAGATGGAGAAATAACCTTTTCAATAATTCTCCCATTTCAGAGGTTTCCCAAGCAAGGTGACGTGTCTTCTCAGGTACATGGCCAGGGATGAGGAATTCTCACATATCTCTGAGTTTGTGTCCACAGGTCACAAGTTGAGTATTGTTTAAAATGGCCAGTGATAGCTGGAAATTTCTCACCAAGAAATTATCTGCATACCATTGGCTCCCCCCATCTTGATCTCCACTCGTAATTGAAAGAGGATATTTTATAAGGAGGCATCTCTGAACTAGAGGGTGCAGTTGGTTTAATCCAAATTGTTTCATCTGCTCACATTTTAGTTTCTTTCTGTTTTTGAAACAGTCTCACTTTGTCACCCTCTGTAGAGTGTGTGACATCATCGCTCACAGCAACCCCAAACTCTTGCGCTCACATGATCTTCTTGTCTCAGCCTCCTAAGTAGCTAGGGCTACAGGTGCCCGTGACAACTCCTGGCTACTTTTAGAGATGGGGTCACTTGTTCAGGCTGGTCTCAAACTCCTGAGCTCAGACAGTGCACCCAAAGTGGATTCAGCCTCCCCAAGTGTTGGGATTACAGGCATGAGCCACGGCCCTCACATTTTAGTTTCATAAATATTCTATTGCCAACAGAACATTTGACCAGAAGCCTAAGCCACATGCCAGGTTGATTTATTGCTCTGATTATTTTATATGTTCTCCTGGGCCCCCTGAAAGTGTGTGCACATGGATTTGCTCTCAAAGATCTTCGATCCAATACAATGCCACTAGAAAATGCTCACCTGTGTGCGGTCTGCACTGCCTGTGCTAATTAGCAGCCAAAATATTATCTTGAAGCAATCACTCTTCCTGGCGCTATTAACTTTCTTATGATCCAGTGCCCGTTTTATTACACAGTATAACAGGCATTAAACATCTTGGGATTTATGCCAATTATAGACAATATGGATATTTATTCTAGTAGTAAAAGGAATGAGAAGGTTTGAAGACTTATGTAGAGTTTTCTTGCAATCTGAAATCCTAAATCCTAAAGCAATATATCTGTCAGCCAGCACTGGAATCTTTGCGGGGAATGTTGTCCCATCCCTTCTGGAAGTGTGTCTCTGTGCTGTGCATCTCGGATCACACAAACAAAAGCTTTAAGCTGAGAAGAGCTAGCAACATTTTGTTGTTGTTGTTGTTGTTGTAATTTCAGGTTGATATGAGGGTACAAATGTTTAGGTTACATTGCTTTCATTTCTAAGATAAAGTTGTAGTTGGGCCTGTCACCCAGGGGGCTGCTGAACACCCTCACGTTTGCACATTAGGTGAGATTCCCCCAATCGTCCTCCCTCCCCCTCACCAGACTAGACTTGCGTTTCTCTTTCATGTGGGCTGGTAGTTGTTTATTTATTGGTTTCATATTAGTATTGAGTACATTGGATACTTTTTTCCCTTCATTTTTGTGATACTTTACTAAGAAGAATGTATTTCAGTTCCATCCAGGTAAACACAAAAGATACAAAGTCTCCATCTTTTCCTAAGGCTGAATAGTGCTCCATGGCATACACATACCATAGTTTGTTAATCCATTCATGGGTTGATGGGCCGGGAATTTTTTTTTTTTTTTTTGAGACGGAGACTCAAGCTATCCCCCTGGGTAGAGTGCCATGGCATCACAGCTCATAGCAACCGCCAACTCCTGGGCTCAAGCGAGTCTCCTGCCTCCGCCTCCCAAGTAGCTGGGACCACAGGCGCCCGCCACAACGCCCGGCCATTTTTTGGTTGCAGCCATTGTTGTTGTTTGGCGGGCCCGGGCTGGGGATTCGAACCCACCACCTTAGGTGTATGTGGCTGGCGCCTTAGCCGACTGAGCCACAGGCACCGAGCCAAGAGATTCTCTTGCCTCAGCCTCCCTGTAGCTGGGACTACAGGCACCTGCCACAATGCCTGGCTATTTTTTTGTTGTAGTTGTAATTGTTGTTTTAGCAGGCCCAGGCCCTGTTCAAACCCGCCTGCCTTGTGGCTGGCACCCTAACCACTGAGCTATGGGTGACAAGCCCTCTTTCTTTCTTTCTTTCTTTTTTTTTTTTTTTTTTTGACAGAATCTCACTCTGTTGCCCAGATTAGAGTGCTTTGGCATCAGCCTAGCTCACCGCAACCTCAAACTCCTGGGCTCAAGTGATCCTTCTGCCTTAGCCTCCAAGTAGCTGGGACTGCAGGGGCCTGCTGTGGCACCCAGCTAATTTTTCAATTTTTAGTGGAGACGGGGTCTTGCTAAGGCTAGTCTGAAATTCCTGAGCTGAAGCAATCCTCCTACCTTGGCCTTCTAAAGTGTTAGGATTAACTGTGTGAACCACCATGCCTAGCCTCTCATTTAATTTTTACTGTTATCTCAAGCCCAAAGGAAGTGGTTGGTCTTTGGTTACTTTCCTTAGTATTGTATGGTTTTTTCATGGAGAACTTCTATGAACAAGCTATGTGCCTATTTCCTTCCAGAAACCACATCTTCATTATCCTGCACCTGATCTTGGAAGGGATGGTTTATGGTGAATACACCTGGGAAATACTTGGCTTTTGTCGAGAGCTGGAGTTCTCCTTGTATTACCTTCTTCTTCCTTATTTGCTGCTGATTATAAACTTGTGTTTTTTCACTCTAACTTGCATAACCAATCCTGGTAAGTTGAGTGTCTTAGTACACAGACTGGCAACAGTGCCAGTCTTATAGATAGTGCTGTAAATAAGGAGTGGTCCTCTTAGGGACTTTGCAAAAGATTTGATATGTTTTCATTATCTTCCAGTTTTCTAATTTTATTTTTTTCTTCTTTCATCCATGGGTTATTTTTATATATTTATTTTTGAGACAGAGCCTCAAACTGTCCCCCTGAATAGAGCGCTGTAGCATCACAGCTCACAGCAACTTACAACTCCAGGGCTCAAGAGAGTCTCCTGTCTCTGCCTCCCAAGTAGCTGGGACCACAGGTGCCCACCACACCTGGCTATTTTTTGGTTGCAGCCATCATTGTTGTTTGGTGGGCCCGGGCTGGATTCGAGCCCGCCACCTTAGGTGTATGTGGCTAGTGCCTTAGCCACTTGAGCCACAGGCTCCGAGCCATCATCCATGGGTTATTTAGGACTGTTTAAAAATGTCTAATATACTTTTTAAAGTTATTTTTTGATACTTTCATTTAATTGTGTTATATGTAGAGATTGTAGTTTGCATGATACTGTTTCTTTTTAAAATTTCATTGACATTTGCTAAATTTGAAAAAAAAAAAAATTTTATTGATATTTGCGTTATCCTGAGACATGTGGTTATTTTTTCTGAATGACCCTTATGTCCCTAGAGCAGGCGTCATCAAACTACGGCCCGCAGGCCACATGTAGCCCACCTAGGACATTTATCCAGCCCGCTGTGTGTTTTTGCCACTGCTGCCTGTCCTGCTTAGCAGCCGACTGGTCCCAGGGCCCGCAGTCCAGCACTCCAGCACTCCAGCGGTCTGAGGGATAGTAACTGGCCTCCTGTTTAAAAAGTTTGAGGACCCCTGCAGAGTGTATATTTTTCTAGTTCTTGGGTATAGTGAATCATATAAATCCATTACATCAGGTTTATAAATTATGTTCAGATCTTTTATTATTTTTTATTTATTTTTTGTTTTCTATTTATTTTTGAGACAGAGTTTCACTTTGTCGCCCTCAATAGTGTGCTGTGGCTTCATAGCTCATAGCAACCTCAAACTCTTGGGCTCAAGTGATTCTCTTGTCTCAGCCTTCTGAGTAGCTGGGACTACAGGTGCCTGCCACAGTGTCTGGCCAGTTTTTTTTTTTGCAGTTTTTGGCCAGGGCCGGTTTGAACCTGTCACCTCCGGTATACGTGGCCAGCCATGTCTGGCTATTTTTTAGAGATAGGATCTTGCACTTGCTCAGGCTGGTCTTGAACCTGTGAGCTCAAGCAGTCCACCTGCCTTGGCCTCCCAGAATTTTAGGCTTACAGGCGTGAGCCACCTCACTCAGCCTTGTTCAGATCTTTGATCGTTTATTTCCATGTGAACTTTTTTTTTATCGGTTACTGAGAGTTTTTCTAATCTCATTCTGATGGTCGACTTGACAGAATTATTGTAGTTAATTTTTCTTTATGTATTTTGAAACTATTTACATATATGTATATGTTCTTTTTTTTTTTTTTTTTTGAGATAGTCTCACCTCACCCAGGCTAGGTGCCATGGCATCAGTCTAGCTCACAGCAACCTCAAACTACTGGGTTCAAGTGATCTTTCTGCCTCAGCCTCCTGAGTAGTTGGGACTACAGGAGCCCGCCACAATGCTTGGCTAATTTTTAGTAGAGGTGGGGGTCTCATTCTTTCTCAGGCTAGTCTCCACTTCTGGGTTGAAGTGATCCTACTGCCTTAGCCTTCTAGAGTGTTAGGATTAGGCTCATGAGCCATCATGCCTGGTGTATTTGTATTAATTTTAACTGTTGGCTAAGGCGCCAGCCACGTACACCTAAGGTGGCCGGTTCGAATCTCCAGCCCAGGCCCCCCAAACAACAATGATGGCTGCAACCAAAAAAAAAAAAAATGGCCGGGCATTGTGGAGGGTGCCTGTGGTCCCAGCTACTTGGGAGGCAGAGGCAGGAGACTCGCTTGAGCCCAGGAGTTGGAGGTTGCTATGAGCTGTGATGCCATGGCACTCTACCCAGGGGGATAGCTTGAGGCTCCGTCTCAAAAAAAAAAAAA